>VOQK01042865.1:10190-20819 GCA_015052645.1 Benitochromis conjunctus | reverse complement strand
TTAAAGTCTTATGCAGATGTAAACATGAACTTTTTTAAATCTTTCATATCTTTCCTAATGTTAGATCTGTATCCAGCCAGCATTTCCTTAGTGGCGTCGACTATGGTAGGGCTTTTCCTGTCTTAACTGAGAATGTGTGTCTATACTGTCTATAATCTAATGCTTTGTCTGCAGCTGCAGTGTTGCTTTCTGCCTGCATTATTTATTTACCTCATATTCATATTTGTCTTATGATATAATTTTATCTTCCATTGTGAAATCAGCTGTTCTGCTGGCTGGTTGTCCACGTTGTTGATTGGTCAGACAACACTACCACTTTCATGGGAGACTGTGAAACGCTGGGTTAACTTATTGAGTTGATAACCAGTTTTGTGCAGCTTGTGTGAGCGCTTAGCTTGACTGATGTTGTTAGTGAAAGTAGTGAGTAAGTGAAGTTAGACAGCAGAAGGATATCCTGGGTTTGTTGGGCTCAGATGGCAATGCCTGTAGTAAGAAGTCATCGCCAAAACAATAGTAATAATAACAATGATAAATTGGACAAAAAGTAGGACAACACAGGTGAGTGACAGGTGGACATCGAATCGCAACACAGACAGGAAGTAAAACAGACAACAGTGTAAGCAGACCAAGAATTATAACATAAAACAAACAGGAAATTAAAAGATAACCCAACGTCCGGACACCCACCAGTTTGTTTGTCTTATAAAACAAACTGTGGCTTTAGAGAGTCGCTTTCAAATTTTAGACCCTTGTGCAGGTCTGCTTTTCATGTAATAAAATAATATCTGTATTAAGGCACAGCATGCTGCACAAGTGCCAGAAAACTGTGCCCACTGTTTTCTGAGCTAATGGTCAGTTATCGTGCACTCCATGCAATCACAGTTTAAAAATGCTGAAACTGCCACTGTGAAAGACTGACTACCACCCAGAATGCCTGAGATATGATTAGAGGCACCCTATTACTTATTGAAACAAATTCCTAAATATGAGTGTAATAAAAAACAAACAAATAAAAAAAACCCAACTAACTAACAATTATCACAATTTCACAGCATTTAGTTGTTTCTTTGTTGTTCTTTTTAATTCTAAATTGAAAATCCTAGAAGCACAGAAGGTCTGTCAATGAGAGCTTTCATGGCCCGTCACACAAGACTTTCTGAGGAGACCTGTGTGACTGAGATACAACACAATCCAGCCAACTACAGCTCCTTGGCTCTAGTAAGTTTATAAGACATGTTGCCAACAGATAGTGATTGATGATAGCATCTGATGCAATTTACTCCTTGTCCAGGGTTGTTGGTTCACATTCTGCGGTTGATGGTGAAAGCACAGGTTCCAAAGAAAAAAGAAAATCTCCTGTGAATCTGTCAGCTAGACTATAACTCTGGGCTTAAAAAGCAAAGACTCTGGATGGGATTTCTTGTTTATCTGCAAATACAGATGGAAATAAGTCGTAGGATGTGTGCTGTGTAAATGACAAATGGAAACATCAAATAATTATACTGTCTGAATGGAAAAGAAAGCTAAGCACAATATTTGCATGTAAAGAATGTAAGAAAAATATAGCTTTAGAGATTAGAAAGTCTGTTAATGAACTGTTTTCCAGATAGAAGGCGCTCATAGAGGGGGAAGAATTTGGATTTCAACACAATCACTGTTGCTGGTTCTCCTTTGAGAAAGAGGAGTGCCCAAAGACTGGGTGCTGTTTAAGAAATTGATCAAATCTGAAAAATTACCATGTTGACTAGATTAGGCAGGGCAACTTATCAAGCATTCGCTTGATAGAATGGTTCGATGGATTGTGTGCCTTCTTTATTTTCCTTGAATTTATTTTTAATTGGTCCTTGCAATTAGGCATCGCTACAGAAAAGGCATAGTAAATGTTTCCCAAATTGCATTTTTAGATTGGTTTAAGGTTGTTTTCCAGTTCTTGACAGCGTGTGCCCCTCTTTATTCATCTCAAATGAACCATGATGACTTTATTTTTAAATCTAGTAACCACGTAGACACTCTCATTACCACGTTTGTCATTCTGCAGTTACCAGGCAAGCAGCAGATGTGCAAATGAAGTACTTCACCTCAGTGAACCCACAGCTGGTCTTTTTGGATATTTTTCTGCAGAAATCTTGCTCTGACAATTAGATCTGACAGACACTTACATAAAATGCCAAACTGTTTTACTCCTTTTTGATGTTCTTGTAAAAGAAATGCCAAAAACGAAGCAGCAGAGCTAACTTTATAGCAAATGTGTTTAATTTGATGGGTCACATTTAATTCTCCATATTTTAAACGGATTAAAATGTGATTAAATTAGACCAGGGTTAGCTGATCTCAAATCAAACAAAAGAAATAAACAAACAAAATATAATTAATATAAATAAAGAAAATTGTATTGAGGCAAAAGATCAGGAAAATGTTGAAAATTATATTTGTCAATTGTAACATCCAGTCGTCAATTTTAAGATAAATGATGTTAACCTTTGTACTTGGATTATAGAGACACAAAGGCATGGAAATTTAGAAGCTAGATATGGACGGCGACACTGAGAAGATATGACTTGTCAGTCATCCACAACTATTGCGTATAGTATGATTTTGACAGGACTCAGGGAACTTGTTTAAATGATGTAAGTATCCAGACAGAAACCATGCAGACACATCGAAAACATATAAACTTACCACAGACATGCTGAAGCTTGTTTAAGTGGCGGTGAGGCAAGAGTGCTAACCGCATCCATGTTGCCTTCTATTATATATATATATATATATATACTATGATGGTTGTTATCAACATAAAATAAGTATTTAAGTACATAAGCAAGTTTGTTTTTTTACTTTATTCCGTATCATTCTGCTTTGAAAGTCATCCATGCATTAGAAGACGTGCTCCACCATCCATGTAAGGTGGCTCTATAGACACATATTTCAGTGAACAGCAGCAGGCATGCAGTATTTAACTAGGGTGGCTTCATATTTAGAATGAGGGCGGTACCAATTTTATCATCTAACTTTTGGTAATAAAGCAAATAAGTAAAAGTTTAACAAATGTAGACCAATTCCTCTAAAACAGAGATGGGCAATTAATTTTCCCAAGGGGCCAAATGAGAAACTGGGACTGTTATAAATGGGGGAAAATGAATTGGCTACCTCTGCTCTAAAACATACAAATTGCTTCTGATGAAAAAATCAATTAACATTCAGAACACATATATTGTTGGGCCTATTATATGTGCAACACTTTGGATAAGGTGTTAGCAATCTTATTTAAGATAACTCACAATATTTAATTTGCCCCTTATTGAAGATTGCACTTGAAATAAATGCAAAAGGTTGTAATTGGCTGAAAAAGAAAGAAGTGGTAAATCAAGTAAGTGCTTCTTATTATACTGTTCACATGCTGATATAAATATAGCTAAAGGTAGAAGTTTTTTTTAGACAGTAGAACCTGGGAGAGTCCAAAAATGTGTGAGTAATTCTTGAATTAAATAGTAAAATGGCACAGAGGTAACTGTGTGTGCGTGGAATTCACTTCTTCTTAAATGCCACTTACTTTGGGTGCATTAATTTAATGTCGGTCCTAGTTTCTGAAAATGAGAATGAATTACACTGACCTCCTCCTAAGTGAATTAACATGGGTGATTGTGGATGTAATTGCTAATTAGCATGACTCGCTGATTTTACAGTCTTGCAGGTGGATCGTTTTCAGTCTCAGAGGGTTTTAAAAGTGAGGAAACCTCATGAACAAAGACATTAGATTAATACCAAATTTTCCTAAATGTGAGCAGCCAGCGCTCTTCTCTTTTGGGAGCTGAAATGAAAAGTACCTCATGATGTAGCACTGTGCGCGTACCTATAAGTATTCCTACACCTGACAGACACAACGAATCCATCCTTATCACCAAAGGTTAACGGAATAATTTTTCTTTCAAAATTACAGCCTGCAGACATATTTCTCATAATGTGTAGTAGCACACATCACCTCGATGACAGTCAAATACTTCATGGACAATATCGTGGGAGACACAAACAACTGCCTTGCCCCTTGACCTTGTGATCTCATAAAAAAGCCAAAAGCCAAAAGCTCCACTGCTCTCACTGTCACTACACATGGGGGTTGAAATAGGTGAGCACTTCTGTTTACTTAAATCAAAATCCAATACAATGCCCTGGCAGTTTTCCTCCTGTTTTTTTTTTTCTTCTTCCCCAGCACTCAGCCATGGCATGTCTCAAACAGATGCCCTTGACTTTCATTAGGTTATTAGCCTTTCAGGAGGTGAGCTATGATTCAGAACTGGGTATGGAGTCCCTGGAGGCTGCACCGCAACACTGCCAGATCACTCGAAAAAGAGAACACAGGATATGTAACGAGAAAAAGAGGGAAGAGTGGATGAGAGGAGAACAGGTAGGGCAGGTGTTTCTGACAAATGGAAAACAACAGATGTTTAAAAAGTCTCAGTATCACTGCCTGAATGCATAAAGCCAACAACTATTGTTCACAGAGGAATGAAAAGTGTTATTTTGTCTGGATAGATATTAATATTACACATCACCAGTTGGATATCTTTCTTCAACCTGAGCTGCAGCCTGGCTTCTAATGCAGCAAAGAGCTTGTTGATTTAACCGGGAGGTTTAGTTCGCCTTTGCCAAGTCTACATCTCAGCTTATCCCTCTGTGATAGGCACACAACTCTCAGAAGGGTCAGATGCCATTGCAATAAGATGTGCTCTCCAACAGATACAACAAAATCAAAAGATGTCTAATAATAATCCATCAGCTTAGCCTTTTCAGGGCCGCTGGAGCCTACCCCAGCTGTCTTAGGGCGAGAGGCAGGGTACAGCCTGGACAGGTCACCAGTCTGTTGCAGGGTTAACACATAGACAGGGACAACCTATCACACTCACTTTCACACCTATGGGCAATTTAGTATTTCCAATTAACCGAACCCCACTAACTGCTTGTCTCTGGACTGTGGGAGGAAGCCGGAGTACCCAGGGAGAACCCACACAATCACAGGGAGAACATGCAAACTCCACACAGAAAGAGGCAGGATGGTGGAATTGAACTCAAGCCCTTCTTGCTGTGAGGCAACAGCACTAACTACCGCGCCATCGTGCTAATAATAATCCACCCCACTTATTAAATACAGGGTTGTGCTGTAACTGAAACCTAACATTAGCCATCAGAAGGCAAGATGTGGGGTTCTCCCTTGACATGGCTGTCGTAGGACTAACACACAGAGATAAAACCATTGAATCGTTCACATCAATTTAATTTTATCAGTAAACCTAATAAGCTTGTCTTTGGATAGTAAGAGGAGACCTTTGGAGGGCCCATGCAAGTATGGGACAGTACACCACAGTCGCCTGTTCTTTGTTGACAGGAGTGGTACCCAGTGTTGTCTTCTGCAGTTGTGGTTGAGTTATTCTTGCTCCCCATCAGTCGAACCATGATGATGAATCTGACCTTCATCATCACCAGAGAACCAACAATCATGCTATAATTTAAAAGTCACTGAAATAGTTTTTCTTTCCCATTCTGAAAAAGCTATAGTAACAGGTGCTACGCATAGTCTTACAAAAAGTGCCAACAGATGCCACAATGCTACAGTTCTCATACAATATAGATGGGAAGTGGAGATGAGAGGGGCACGATGATGCAAGAGGATGATAGCAAATCATTTGTCCAGACATTTTTTTTTCATTTGTTTAGCTCAACATACTATAGTTGGCATGTATAGCACCTGTAAATTGATGCAAACATATTGTTTTGGGTTTGTGCCCCAGAGCTATTGTAAATAATAGTAATACTGAAAAGACTATGTTGCTTTCAAAAAGAGGTTTTTATTGTTTTGGGTTCTTTTTGTTTTGTTTTGTAAAATATCCTAAAATGGCAGCAGCGCATCGATCAAGAGCTTGGTTCTGCATTTTGGCATTGTTTTGAAAAGTATTAGAGTATGTGAAAGTGTGAGAAAACTACAGATTAGCAACATTAAAATGTTTTTAATTTTATAGGTTTATGAAAGTACAGTTTAGAACTTTCTGTAATTGGTTTGTTAAATAGATATTTCTTTGGTTCATAAACAAAAATGTCAACTGCATTTTTGTTCATGCCTAGAGAGGAATAAAATAACTCAGCAAGAAAAACATCTTGAGCGAGGTTCGCATAATTCATGCATGAAAGGGTTAAAAGCCTTTATTTGTATGTGTTCAGATATATTTGGCAACAAAACAAAGCCTGACCCTGAGCAGAGAAGAAAGCCAGAGTTTGCTGTCAAAACAACAATTTTCTATGGACTGAACACGTACCCAGCAAGAGAGGTAGCAAACATACAGATATTCTTCACTTGCGTTTAAAAAATATCTGGTAAAAGTCAAAATACTGATTAAACTTTAATCAAATAAAAGTGAAAAACTAAAGTACAGGCTCTAAAATATACTCAAAGTATAAAAGTAACAGTACAAGGGCATTTCTATCATCAATGTTTGTGCAAAAGTAAATCAATCTCCACCTTCCTTATAATAATTAAATAATATTAATACAAAGGAATTTTGAATTTATTTCAACTTAATTTTACTAATGAATTCACACAGCTTGAGCATCTGTATTTTTTTTAAAACGAACTACATCTTTTTGCTGTTACCTTCAATGCAAATGTGCGACTTATTTCAAAGTGAATCTGAAGAAAATTACTTAGAAATAAGTTAAAATATTTTGCATTGTGAGCCCCAGCAGATTTTTCTTTGTAGACAGGCTGTGATCAGCTAAGCTGTGCTGCTACTTCTCTGAGATACTCTGCTCTTTGTGGATTTACACAACCGAATTCAACAAGTTGTAAACGGATGATACAGGCACTGTCATAGTTGATTTTTGATCCATAGTCCCTCGAATTCTGTAAGTGACTCTAAACACCATCATCAGCTCCATCACCACAATGCTGCAGACTAACCGTTGTGGCATGCACTAAGCTGCCTAGTTTTATGCAACATTTGAATAACACAAAGTTTGTATACTTCAGTTTGTTTTGTAAGATATAACTTCGTGACTTCAGCAACACATCTTGTAGGCTGTAGATAGTCTCGCTTCAAAAATCTCTATAATGAATGAGGACATTATAAATAAGTGCCTTTTTTCACATCTTTTTCCATCTGAGTGAGTTACCTCACACTCTTTTCTCTCTCTGGAAATACAGCAAACGCACCTTTAGCTCGCAGAGACATCGTGTGACAAACTACACAACATAATGAACACCATTCTGGATTGTTCCGGCCTGTTTTAACCACTGTGTATAGTGCTATAATAATGCCTACATTTTTTTTATGTCATGTGCCACAAACACCAGTGACTGAGGTTATTAGACCAACAACATTTTCTTGTATGTGTTATTCTTCCCACTAAGATTTGATTGATCTGATTTAGTGAAGATGTAAATTGATGTGAAATAATCAATACCTTCCCTCAAATGTCTTAAACCTAAATGAACCTGTTTTGAAAACGTAAGGAGTAAAAGTAAAAAGTTGTCAGAAAAATAAATGGTCAAGTAACAGATACCTGAAAATTCAATATAGTACAAAGTACAAGAACAAAGTATTTGTATTTCATTACTCCCCATCTCTACCCAGCAAACAGACATGTAACCTCAAGTGGCTACACTTACTGAATTGTAGGCTAAACCAGCAATCAATCATACCCTAAGGTATCATTTGTACATATTTTTTAGAAAACAATATCCAAACTCTGTCCAAAACTTGCTTTAGTACAAACTACACTAAAAAGCAGCAGTAATGTAAAAATCCTAAAAAAAAAGACTAGTCATAAGTATTTAACCTTCATGCCTAATTTCATGCGTATATAAAATAGGAACTTGATTCTCTTTTCTTTCTTTCTTTTCTTAACACCTGTATTTCTCGCACACCAGCACCCGTGGAACTTCAGGGAGCAACAAAGGAGAGTTCCACATTAAATAAAAATGAGCAAAGCGAGGGAAGTTTCATTATTCATATCACACTGGAATGCCCAACTCCCCAGCTTCCCGAAGGGAACACTATGAAATTTCAATTGGCATCATTCTATGTGTTGAGTTTTAATGTCAATATCGCAGACAGTCTTCAACAGCCTCGCAGCCTCCCTTCTGACTCCAACAAGAAACTTCAAAGGAGCACTTCGCTGAATCCCTCAGTCTTGCATTAAAAATGTTAACCTTGGAGACATGCTAACTACCCGGCCGTGTACGTTGCCGAATTCCAATGAAGAGCCTGATCCTTCAAGACAAGCGAGAAAAAAGGAGTCAACCATGCCCTCTGCGTGTTGATGTGTCCATTTTTTCATGTGGCCACTGGTCGGCTTCTCCAATTGAATCTACAACTTACATGGCTTTGTGTTCATACTTAGAAAGCCTGCTGAATCAGTGCTATCTTTCGAAAATTTTAAGATGAACACTGCTGACATTTACTGTAAGAAATCGGCAAAGACATATACCGAGCCTTTTGTTCTGTAAGACTCACACATTGTGCCACACATAAGTAAATGACAGGGAATAAGAAAGAACCTCTAATTAGATGTGGTCTGAATACAGAAACAGCAAAAAGTCAACAAAAGGAAAAGCTGAACTGGTTCGTTTGGTACTTGTGTGACTGCTGCTCACTTAGCCTCAGGTGTGGAGCTCTAATGGTTGGCAGCAAAAACTCCACCTGAGTGCCAATGTGCCCATAATGTTGCCAGAGCTTTGGAGGTAGTATCAGACGTACACTGGCAGGATTATCTGTGCAGGTGCTGTGCTTACACTTTGGTATACTACACTGTGAGTGACATATTATCCTCCAGCAACATATGACATGAAATCCCACAAGAAAAAATAAAAAAATCCTTAAAGTTCAATATTTGCAGCATAGTCTTTCCTTTCCTAGTCTTTCCTTTCCTAGTCTTTCCTTTCCTAGTCTTTCCTTTTCTTGTCTTTTCAATGTTTAATGTATAATTCCTATGGCCATTAATAACTGACTTATCACTGCCAGAGAGCAGTGTTAACACTGAAGCTACGAACACAGCAGATGCACTCACGAGACACTTCATTAGGTACACCTGTCAAATTTCTCATTATTTAATAAGCCAATCACATGGTAGCAACTCAATTATTTTAGGCATGTAGACATGGTTACAATGACCTGCTGAAGTTCAAACAATAGAGAAGAAAGGTGATTTCCGTGACTTTGGAATGTGGCATGTTTGTTGGTGGCTGATAGGCTGGTGTGAGTATTTTAAAAACTGTGGACTTACTGAATATTTCCCACACAACCATCTCTGGGGTCAAGAAAATGTTTTGAAAAAGAGAGAATATCCAGTGGGATGGAGTTCTCTTGGAGAAAATGCTGATCACCAGATTCCAAATCCAACAGAGCACCTTGGAGATGTGACGGAATGGAAGAGCAACAATTGTGCGATGCTGTCAATATGGATCGGAATCTCTTCCAGCACCATCGGATCTATTCCCTGAAGAAATATGTTACAGTACAAGGTTAGCAAGAAGTACTGAATAAAGTGTCAGATTAATGTATTTAATGAAGAAAGCGATAAGTTCTTTCCAATCTCTGCTGTGCTAATATCAGAATGACCTCTGTGAAAACAGATTTCCAATATTTTAATTATTATTATGATGCCCCAAAGTTGTTTTTAACCTTATATAAAGTTATAGTATCACTCATAGATATTAGTAATAATAATAAAAATAAAAAAAGTCAATTCCATAATATTCAAAAAGCTTATTATAGACAGTCTGTTTTAAGTTTTTTAAAAAAAGAGAAAAAAAGAAAGGAAGGAAACAGTTCTGTCTACAGAGACCTCTGTGAAAGTGGCAGACTTTGTCCCATCTGCTACAGCTGATGACAGGCCCAATAGTTTTAAATAAAAATCTGCTTGGACGTCAGTCTGCCCTCATTTCATTTGAATTAAACTCCATGCAAAGACAGAAAAAAATCTGCTTTCCCTCTTGCCCTTACTTAATATATGGAGAGGTTTGAATAATCCTTATAAAGTTCATCTCATGCAGCTGGGAATCTCAAGAAAAGCATTTATACATAATGCGAGCTGTCCATCTGATAGACCTGTAAGGAATAGATTATCATCATCATCCCTGCACATTTGGAACACCCACACAGTCTCTCAATCGTCGCATTTAGAGAGGGCATGAATGGGAAGGAAAATGTCATTAGTGAGATAGGTAATCTGTTTCTGGAGAGGAATCAAAGATCATAATTGGATTTTCTTCAAGGCTGCTCAAAGATTTTCGGCGTCTCAGCCCACTACCATATTAATGATTGTAAGCTGACTGAGCTTGGGAGTGAGTTAGGTGAAAAATTGTTTCTGCTACAGGTGCCCACCTTTAACTTAAGTCCAACTGCAATGACTGCACCGTCACAAGAAATCCTCCTAAGACGTTTAGTCATTTAAATGGATTCACAGTGTACACTGAGTAGTATATGAAAGATTAGAAAGAAGAAGGGAGGAGCAGGAATACAAAAAAGTATATATTTTCCCACAACCTAGGCTTATTATTGAGTACAGTAAAAGACTAAGCTGACAGATACCTAATCCCTCCACCAAACAGAGATGGCAGAGTTTTAACGTCAAAAACATAAT
>VOQK01042861.1:1405-12434 GCA_015052645.1 Benitochromis conjunctus | reverse complement strand
AATATTCACATTAAAAAAAAAAAAAACAGTTGCCTAGAAACAACCTCTGCTAAACCTGACTCCCCCACCCCCCCGCAATACACACACACACACGCACACAACCACATACACACATGCGCGTGCACACAATTACACGCAGAGCTATGTGCACCATGGGAGATAAGATCAGATGCTTCAAGAAAAGTTAGGGTTATTTCTCACTGTTCCTAAGCAACAAGTTTGCAGTTTTCTTGCCTTCACCCTATCTCCGTCGACTCCGCTGGAGATTAATAGTCAGATATAAATTAAGTTGACCACCAAACTTTATGAATTTCTCAGAAGTTGACTTTATTTTTTTTGGCACAGTAAAAAAAAAACTGCATCACCTCACTTGGACCGCTGAGCGTTAAAGAGGGAATTAGGAGGGGGGGTCTTTCGCCTATTATTGGACTGTAACTACAGACTCCACGTTGTTCTGATTACAGTGTAGCCGTGCGTGATGTGACGGCTCGATCACATCATTTTACGTCAAATGTTCTGGTATTTACTGTGTTTAAAATTTGTACCCCAAATGTGCCGACCAGCTAACATTCCCACATTGGCTGTTGCTATCAGTTTGCGTAGCAGTATGAAGGATGTGTTATGAGGGCCCCACGTGTGCTCGCTATCATACCCCAGTTCCTTCTAAGGTATAGGATGGTGTTGTAATTACTATCTGGATATGCACACAACAAAAGGATCATGCTGAGAAGGGACCACTCACCAGAACACCTACACCACCATGCCACATTCTTACATGTTTTTGTAATACATAACAAAAGGAGTGTAATGGAAACAGATGGCAACCTATATTTGCATTGGCAGAGAATCTTTTTACATTTAACCCTCACACTCTGAGGGGTTTGGTTGGCAAGGCAACATGTTCTGCAGTCTGTTTCCCACGACTGCATCTCAACAGTCCAGATCAGCCTGCTTATCCATCTATCTTCCTGGAGAGAATAGGAGTAAGACCAGGCAGGCATGCCCTGCGTTGAAATGTTCAACGTTATGCTGATAAGCAACTGGCAGCCAGCTCGCTGCATTTCACTCCAATAGCTCTTAAATTTTTCCTCAGGATCAACACGTACACTTTCAGAAGCCACTGCCTGACATGCCTATACGTTCCATCAGAAACCTCAATCTGACTTCAGCATATTATGGCCTCACGTGTCATAAACATAAAACTTCAAGGGATTTTATTTTCCTAAATGATTTTTAAAAATAACTGAATAAAGACACTCTTGCAAGGCATTTTACAGAATAGCTCCAGTCTCATTAAAAAAATATAAGATGTAGCGTATTTGCTGGTGGCCACTTCAGCTTTCCAGCGGTCGGATTTGTGTCCTCAGTCTGAGGACACTCTGTTTGCCTGCTAAAGAAGGTAATAGCAACAACAAATAAAATGTTCTTCTCACATTTCATGTGTTGTTGTTATTACACAAACATATTTGTTCAGAGCTGGATAAATCTGGCACAACTGCAGTAAAAGACACTTAACAAAAGCATGTCTAGAGATGACAACACATACAGTTAAAACGGTTAAAAAACAAACAAACGCTCAGCCGTCAGATAAAAAAAACTGTGGTCTAATGAAACCACAAATGAACCTTTTGGCTGAAACTGAAAGTGTTATATCTGGAATCCAGGCACAGCTCATTAACCATTTAACATCTTCCCCACAGTGAGGCAATGAGGCGACAGCAGTGTTGCTGAATGGCAAGGGTGCTTCAACGCGAGGTACAGTGGACGTGCAATGAGAACCATTTCATATGGTTTCTAGTTGAATTTCAAAATGATCGTAGTAAAATGACTTAGATGAGTCTTAAAACCTGCTTCAGCGGTGTTGTCCAGTAGACATCACGTCTACATAAATGTCGGATTATGTGAGTTTCACAAAGGTGAAGACTTTGCAGTAAAATGTACACGTTTGGCAAAATTGTGACACCTTTAAAGATTTGACTAAAGCATTTTACTTTTGATTGTATTGTTCAGCTTCCCCTTTTGTGTTGACGAGGATCATTTCTAATTTACAGCAGGCGTCAAACTGCACTTTTATGGAACAAGTTGAATGAGCCAAGTTTTCTTCTTATTAGAACAGAGGGGGAAAAAAAATCTTTGATTTTCATTATTACCGCTCTCAGAGGTGAAGAAAGGCCTCGTGCTAATTTAGAATCTCACCTGATTGGTTATTATGTGCTCCATGATATGTCTAAACCAAGCTGCAGCAGAGTAGAAGCTCAGTCGCAGACTGTTGTGGGATAAATGACTTGAAGGCACAGATTGTTTTTCCTGAAAGTCAATGAATCAATGAAAACAGATATTTATTTATTTATTTTTCACATTCACTATGACTCAAAAAGAGAAACTGGACACGAGTCATATGATAAACCATAGAGAAAGCGCCTCGGCTGGAAATGCCCTCGTTTGGATTTGTGCCATTTTATACTATTAAGCTGCGTGACGTGCTGCTGGCTATCACAGCGCCACAACTCTGCTCTTTTAAAAGGGGGATGAGTGTGTCAGCAATGTCACAAAAGCGAGCGTAATACACCACTTTTCACCTGCTGCCTCACAGCACGACTTACCTCAGCAGCTGCCTTTAAATGCGGTCTTTCTCTTTCATGTCTGTTTGTTGTATTTCTTTTGCTTCCTATACTACTGCCCCTCTGCTTTTTTAAAAAGTGGTTCCATCAGCATTAGTCTTTCCTTGTGTCTCCGTGTGTCACTACGTCCCCGATGTGTGTTTTCATGTGGCAGTGTGTCTTTTTTTATATGATATCACAGAGTAAAAATGAGATGTAACGAGATTTCTTCTCAAGTTTTTGACAATTAATAGTTTAACAATGTACAAAGTGTTTATTTATGACAGTTATTTTTCTTCAAATGAAAAAAAAAAAACACCTTACAGACAAACTTATTGCAGCACAGACTTCACATTATTCAGCTTTAAAGAAAGGAAATTGTTTTAATAAGCCGAACTTTCACTTATTCTTAATGTAGTCTGGCTCAGCCACCTGCTTAGATGAAACTGAAGAAAATGATGTGCTGGAACATCGGAAGAAAGTAATATCAGTACATTCCACCTCTAACCACCTCTCTAACACCTCTCCAGATATTCATGCAGGAATTAACTTGGTGAATATCAAAAAAGACCCCATGGAGCTATTTGAGCAGATTTATTATTTTGTGTTTTAAAGGTTTTCAAACTATGCTGCACGGAAAAGGTTTCTTCACTATAATGGGAAGGTAGGAAGATAAATACAGAAAAAAAGCACATCGAAGAACAATGTATGCTGACCAACTTTATTTAGAAAAGAGATAGGGTTTCAAAAAAAACATAAAATAAAAGAAAATCGGACAGAATTAAGAGAATCATTAATAAAAATCCATGTAAGTGTAGAATTAAATAAATGGGAATGATCATAGAGATCTAGCTATAATAACAGCGCAACGCAACCATGTATTGTTATATATGTTGCATAGTGATTATATTTAGTATGTAATAATATATATTACATACTAAATATAAATGATATTTTGTGCATTAACAAAATTGTCCACTGACTTTTATGTCGTGCACCACTGGGGCCAGATGCATTGTGTTTTCACGTTCACTGCTGTTGACAGCTCGAGGTGACACTTTTTCTTTGGTCTTGAACTTTCACATGGATATAATCATGAATCTGATTGGACAAATGTGGACAAAGATCTAAAGTCAAGGCTCTGTGACCTTAAAATGCACATTTTTTAGCTATAACTTAATAAATCATCATTTGTTATCCTTGCGGTCAAAGTTCAACTGCAACACTACTCTGGTCATTATTGAATGCCATTAAAATTGTTCAAATTATTGATATGTATTATATTCTGAGTGACCGGAGTAATTCTAGTAGTTCTTATACTGAACCTTTGTATGTGTATATGTTCAGTTTGACTGGAGATGACTATTTTGTAATGGGGATAATTATGAACAATGCTGTGTCCTTTTGGTATCACAAGCCACTGAATTTATTTAACATTTTATATGCTTATATATAACTTAACCACAGAATAGATGCTTTTTTACTACTTAAGTATCTTGAAGAAGCTATTACATATGCAGCACAGAGCATCATCGCCATCACTCGGGCTTTAAGTTTTATTGTCTGTTTTCTGCTTTCACATATGGAATTACATAGCTGTTTGTGGGAGCTGTCATCAGCATGGGTTGGATTGCAGTAAGGAGTTCTGCAGGAGCTGTTAGACCCATACCACCAGAGACATGAGTAATTACACACTCCTGTGGTTATGAAGCATAACCTAGTGAGGAGGCATATATTTGCCATGCTATAAATAAAACTTGATTGAAAGGATAATTATTTGGAAGACAGAACATGGATTAAAACAGGCCCTCCCTTGTATTGTCACACTTTCAAATGCTTGAAGTGTACTAGTCAGAATGATTTCTTTTTCTTACCGCCCTCTTCTCTTTCCGTAATTGTCCACTGCTGACATTGTATAAAGAGTGGACGATGGAAGGCTTTGACAGGTGGAGATGGTCTGGTGGTCTTGACACAGACACTGTGCATACAGTTTCAGGAAATTTTATTTCCCTCTCTCTCTCTCGCTCACACACACACACACACACACACACGCATGAGCATGAACAAACAATTCTCTGCGATTTTAGTCCATACTGACACGATAGCATCACGGAGCTGCTGCAGACTTATCAGCTGCACATCCAAGATTCAAATCCCTCGTTCCACTACATCCCAGAAGTGCTTTATTTGATTGAGCTCTGGTGACTGTGTTCATACACAGTGAACTCGATGGGATGTTCAGGAAACCAGTTTGAGCTTTCTGACATGGAGTTGTCATCAGAGAATGAGTATAGTTTGACCGTGACATGGTCAGCAACTCAAGAAGCCTGTGGCATATAAACGATTCTCAGTTGGCTCTATAGAGCCTCTATACACCGCAGTCACTGACTGTTGGTGCAAGCAGGATGGATCAGTGCATTCGTGTTTTTTTATGTCAGAGTCTGACTATCATCAGAACGTTGCACGACAAATCAAGATTGACCAGACCAGGCAACTTTTTTTTTTTTTCAATTTCCTGTGAGTCATAAATTTTAGCTTCAGTGTCCTGTTGTCAGCTGACAGGAGAGGCGCCTGGTGTGGTCTTTTGCTGCTGTAGCCCAACTGCTTCAAGGTTCACCAGGATGTTCTTCTACATACCTCGGCTGTAAAGAGTGGCTGTTGTGTTATTGTGGCAATTTGTCTTCTGACATTAGGCAACAACAAAGCATTAAATCACCTTTTGTCCCCATTCCAATCCTTGGTTTGAACTTTAGCAGCTTAAACCCCTGAATTAAAGCTGAAAGTCAGCACTTCAATCACATCTCAATTGCTGCAGGCTGCAGACGTGGCCGCACCAAAAAGAAAACAGTGAAACTACACACATCAGGGACAAGGGGAGAAAAAAAGAACTCTACTCAAACTGGGATCCTAACTGGGAGACCAGTTTGAGTACAGTAAAAAAACAGTAAAAAAAACACCTGGTTGGTCAGCTTTTCCTGATATATTGGATTAATCACACAAATGAACCATAATCATCAAATGTTGACTGCAAATTCCGACCCTATTCACTGATGTCATTTTTGTCAGTGTTCAGCGATAAACGAGTAAACAGCCTTTCTGACTGTGGATCCTCAACAATAACTATCTTTCTAAGTCACTAAGCTCTTTTTCTCCTTTCATCCTCATATACTAAATCACAGTCATCTGAGCGTGCTCTGCAGTGTCAGGTGTTCTGCAGAGCATGATTGGTCGCTAATTGCTGTGTGGAAACATCTGCATTCACTGCATTCCCTCACTCATTTATTCAGATTTATCTTTCAGGTTGTCATCTGTCTGTGCACACGACCCACTGAGGGAGATGTGTAGGCATGTCCATCCCGTACCAACAGTTGCTTGCATAACAGCCGCAATAATGACACGATAATTAGAGTTTTCCATGGTTTCTGAAATCACAGTAAAGAAACTGCAGAAAGGCAAGCGAGTTATAGATGCTTCTCATGGTCAAAATTTTGGCAGGGGAAAATGTAATCCATTGAAATCATAATGATGATGATGATGATGACATCCAAGTTAGCTGGCACCTAATAAGTCTCCAACTGTAGTTTGTGGGAGTGCGAACAATATAAATAAACACAGGGTCTGTTGTGCTAAGTGTGGCCTGTTATTGTCTCACCACCTTTAGGTCCTCCTCCATTTCCAACACTCTTAAAGCCGGGCCAGCAGTGTGAGCACCTTTACAGAGAAAAGGCGACAGCAAGGACACTGAACCTTTACACGAAAGATTGTTAATAAGATAGCAAAAGCCCTGCTGGTCACATTTACCAAACGTGTAGGCTTGTTTTAAGTCACATATGACAGTTCTGCACATGAATGAGTCAGTGCGTATAACAAGCCAGACAGCTAGAAATAAAATATAAAAACCAAAGAAAGACATTTGGGTTGAATTTATTCAAGTGTATGTAGACTTTAAAAAAAAAAAAATCATCCCTCTGTAAAGCTTTTTACCTTTGTTGATTCTTCAAGCTTATCTTATAATAAGACAGGTGCCGCATTTCTCACGATTACATCACACACTGTAACAAGACGACTTCTGTGGGTTTTGACAAGGCCTGTCGAGAGAGATGATTTAAAGGATTCTGACACGCAGGCTTCCCCACATCGCCTGAGACTGGAAATTCATGTTGGATGTTCCAAGTGGTGAGATGATGACGCGACGGTCATGCTTCAGCATCTGACCAAGCCCTCCTAGTTTCCGTTCTCACTCTCCTCACAACATTTTACACAGTTGATAGTGAAAGATTTACCTCTTAACAAAGAGCAAGAAAAGCAAATATCGGAACAGTCTGATTAGTCTGACATTCCTGATCAATTCTTCAAATTTATTTTAGTCCCACACGTCAAGTGCCATCTAATTAATATAATTCATATTACTACTTAATACTATATTGTACATTTTGAAATATTTAATGTTAAAATCACTTGACTTGGGATATTTTCAACTAAATAAAACTGTTAGACCTCATTAGACTGTCTTTTACAGGTTTTGGTCATTTGTCTGTTGCATATGAATTGTGCAGCGGTATATACACAGTATATACATTAACCACCCACTTTATAAAGTACCTGGGTTCAGCTGCTTGATAACACAAACATCTAATTGCATGGCGGCATCTCGGTGGATTAAGCTATGCAGACATGTTCAAGATGACTTGCCGGAGTAAAACCCGAGAATCAGAATGGGGACAAAAGGTGATTTTGAATGTGGCATATTTGTTGGTGCCTGATGGGACTGTGTATTTCAAAAACTGTTGATCTGCTGGGAGTTTCCCACACTGTCATCTCTAGGGTTTACAGAGAATGATCAGAAACGGAGAAAATATCAAGTGGGTCACAAATCTCTGGGTGACAATGCCTTGATGATGCCGGAAGTCAGAGGAAGGTAGCAGTAACTCAAATAACCACTCATTACATCCAAGGTATACAGAAGAGCGTCTCTGAAGGCTCAAGATGTTAAACCTGGGGCAGAAGGCCACGCTGGAGGAGGAGGTCACACCTGTCAGCTAAGAACAGGAAACTGAGGCTTTGGTTCATGCATGGGCTCACCAAACGTGTAAATTGGAAAAACACTGCCTGGTCTGATGAGTTTCAATTTCTGCTGTTACAGTCAGATGGTTGACTCAGACTTTGCTATAAATAACATGAAAGCATGAATCCATCCTGCCTTGTATCAGCAGATCAGGTTCGTTGGTAATGGTGTGGGAGATATTTTCTTGGCACACTTTGGGTCCCTTAGTTACAATTGATCATTGTTTAAATGCCACAGCCTACCTGACTATTATTGCTCACCATGTCCCTCTCTTTTGGCCCACAGAGTACCTGTCATCAGATGACTTCTTCCACCATGTCACAAAGCTCAGATCACCTCAAGCTGGCTTTTTTAACATGACAATGAGTTCACTGTAAGCAAATGGCCTCCACAGTCACCAGACCTCTATCTAATAGAGCAGCTTTGGGATGTGGTGCAATGGGAGACCCACATCGTGGATTTGCAGCTGAGAAATCTGCAGCAACTGTGTGATGCTAGCATTTTGTTGAATCTGTGCCATGAAGAATTAAAGTAGCTCTGAAGGCAAAAAGGAGGTCTAATCCAATACTTGCAAGGTGTACCAAAAGAAAGACTGAAACTATGAAACCGCTATGACTTTTTACTGCGATCCCAATTATGGATTGTGAAGTGCTCCTTAGAGTCTCACTGTACATCTCCAGTCTCACTGACCTGCTGTTACCTTTCCCCTTTCCCTGCTGCTGCTTTGCCCTATACAATAAATACCAGCAATCATTCACATTTACTCTGTGAAGTAAGGCCATGAGTCATCCACATGTTGCCCTTATAAAAGGTCGGTGAAAGCATTGCTCAGGATGTATCGAGTTAGCAGTGGCTATACTAAAGGAGCCTTAAGGGTCCACGATTCATTTAATTCGTCCTATTAGCAAAGTACTTCAGTCCTGCAATTTCCCTTTGTTCCCCTCAGGCTCTGAGTTGATGCTGAGTAGTTAATTCAAAGACAGCGGGAAGTTGTTCTTTTTTTTTTTTTTTTTGCTTCTGCAGACTGTGAATTAATTAAAAATAGGCATTATAAATGGAAACTTTTTTTTTCCCTGTGAAAAGCAACAGCAAATAAAGTGTGCAGAGACACAGCAGACCTGTGATCACCTCGTGTTCAGTGGCAGCGTGCTACAAGTGTGAGAATCATGTTAAAGTGCCACTATTTTTATGTTTCACTTTGCCAAAGTCCTTATTATATTCTGGGTGAGCGCTAACATGTCTTACTCTTATGCAGCGTTCTAAAACCACTGAGCAAGACACTTATCTCCTTTGACTCGCTTTAGACAATTAACTGCTGGAAGAAATGAGCATCGTGGACATCGATCAGTAGTTTCAAGAAGTATTGACAACTGTTGATCGTGGAACAAAATCAAGCTTCTCTTGTCCCTCAGCCAATCGGCGTCTGCCATGATTCATTCATCGATTTATTTATACTGGTGATGAACTCGGGCTGTTGTGTTTATCTTCTTGTCAAAAATATGCAGTGTACCATTTGGTCGATCTTCTTTTCTCTCTGTCTGTTTGAGAGACACTGTTCGTTGCCAGCATATTGTGTAAGGATTCATCATGCTGTCGTTGTCAACAGATTTAACTGTCACACACTTGTCAAAATGCCAAGCAGTCAAAAGGGATGGAGCGAGCTCACACATAAACACACATACACACGAAAGTATAAATGCAAGGGGGAGGAGATCCAAAAGTAGCCAAGTAACCGAAGGAGTTCATGTTGTCTTTCAAAGAGGAGTTTGGGGGGGGGGGCTCAAATAGACAAAAATATTTTTTGACATTTAAAAGTACATTATAGTACACTTAAATGGTACAGGGCCAGATCTGTAAGATGCATTGTACTTTATCTGAAAAGTCAAACCACATGTAAAATTGTCGATGAGGCTTGACGTAAAGGCTGCAGAAATTCGATGGACAGTCTAACAAACTGCACAAACGGCTCAAACTGTTGTTAATTATGTTGCTTTCAGGGGTAATTTGATAGAGTAATATGAATGTATTTGATCTTCTTTGGCTGATGATGATTGTTGATACCTGTACTGATGCATGTTGGTAAATGTCAGAGCCGCACAATAATTCACACGTGACTTGAAAAGTGCAGATATTGTTTTGTTTATTTCACAAGCTGGAGTGCTCAGGAGACCCAGAGATATATGGCGCTGATAATATCTTTGCTTCACCCGCAGAGGTTGACCTGTTGCATGTCCCCATCTCTCTACTGGCCTTTCTTTAGTGCCTTTAAAGCAGCTGGAGAATGCAGACGTAAAAAGAGAAAGACATCTGATGAATTTTACACACATGCTGCATTAATGATACATTTTATTGAGTAATCAGTAAGTAACTACACATAAGCATGCAACTGTGTGTCATTACATTTAAAGGTGGAACATGCACTGATGCATTAACATGGGAGCGTTGCTTGTGTAGGTTATGTGTAGGTGTAGATTTTTTATGTAGCAGAGAAAATGTATGCTGTAAAAATAGAAACAGGACGTATGTTATAGCTGCTGGTTCCTATTTCCTGTGCAGTGGCAGAGAATTTGATGTGACTAAACAGCGGTCAGAGTACTTTCTATCAAGAGTGCGCTCAGGAGTTACGTGTGTGTGTGTTTCGAAACTTTTCTTTCAAAATACAACTTTGGACCGTTCATACTCTGTGGTCATTTTAACCATGATGCATTCATATTACATAGTGTGTGGTTCAGGATGAGGGAGCTGGAAGTGAGGAAAGAGCTCAAAGTTATCCACAAGGAGAAGAGGATGGATGGACTCAAAACATCTATAGAAGAAAAGTTGAAAATGTATCTTTCCATTTAAAAGTTTGGTAGATAATCAGGCATCTCACAAAAAATGAACAAGGATGTAATTCATTAACTACCAAATTGTGTGAAAAGTTGTGTTCATGGACAAGCTGTTTGTGTTTGGGTGTATTAATTGGTGTCAGAATGTGTGTGTGTGTGTGTGTGTGTGTGTGTAGATTGTGAACATGCTCCTTATTTGTGTAAAGCCTCATTAAAAGGGTCGGAATTTGCACTTCAGACAGGTTTTGTCCATTTTTTTCCTTCTGTTCCGTTTTATGAACAGTAAACAAACCTTTGCTGTTCAAATGGTTTTAAATTGAGAATAATTTGTGTCTATCGCTGCTTTAAGAACTAAGGACACCTCATTTCTCGTGTGCGTTTATGTGACTCTGCTCGTGTGCTACTTGTGAAACATTGATGCATTCTGGTTTTCTTGTTCCTTTCTCCTGCACTCTATTTCTCCCAAATGTTTTACAGATGGTGCTGGTCCACTTTTCACTTTTTACATGCTTCATCTTGTACTGTCTTCACCCCCT
>VOQK01042860.1:79116-99825 GCA_015052645.1 Benitochromis conjunctus | reverse complement strand
TACGCGCCTCCGAAATAAGATGATGAATTTTTTTTTGAGGGGGTAAGACCACCAGCGGGACGGAGGAGGAGGAGGGGTGGGGGTGTACGGTGAATTTTTATCCCCACACTAAGAAAAACGGATGAGGGGAGTGCTTCTTGTAAAACGTGGTTACAAAATACGAAGAAATGCTAACATGAAATATACAAAGTAGCGGGCAAAAACCAGAAATATCCGGGTTTAACCCCCCCGCCACCACCACCACTATCACCACTACAGCCACCTCTTCCTACACGCACAGCGTGAAGGGCACAATATAATGACCAATCGATCGACGACACCCACCAAAATTAAAGACACGGGAGCGTCTCGATATAATTTCTCGTAAGTGTTTCGAGATTCTTGAACAACATACCCGCTCGTCTACCTATCAGCATTTGGGTGATAGTTGCTCAGCGGGGGAAGAGGAGATGATTGCCTTTGTGTGATATGAACATCAGCCATGTCTGAGCGTTGCCTCTGCGCCTTGTTTTGAAGGTTCGGCTCTGCCCCCACGTGGGACTCCTCTGCGGCTTTAAGGCCTCTCGTCCAATGGCCGCGCGGCGCACTTACTCGCCGGCTTCCCATTGGCCCGCCGGCGCCGAGCCTGTCATTCACGCGGCAGCGTTGTCAATCAATACCACGCGGGGTCAAGCGCTGACAAATGCCTGTGCTCCTCGGTCCTCTGCCTGTGAATAGAGCCTGGAATGGCTGCTTAATTAGCTTCGAATGGCTTTTCTCTCCAGTTCAAACAATCTGTTACCACCACGTGGTAATGAGAGCCTACATTAAACAAAGGAAGAAAGGAACCATGCAAACAGTTGTAACATTACAACCTGTAGTTTTCCTTTACATATGGGCCTATGTAACTAGCAGACAAAAGGCTCTTGTTTACCTTTATCACAGAGGCCAATCCACTTGTTCTAACATTAGACATGATATTAAAGTTGTGTTGTATAGATATGTGTTATGCCTTCACAAGGCAGAAATGTGACACTTGACTGCTTGTGTATATGATGGATACACAAGTAGCTACTAACTGTGTGTGTTTCTCGGTTGTGAAACAAAAGCGGCAACACCACATCCATACAGATGCAAATGAAAATCACATTATCTCTGATCTTTTTAAAGTGCTACATGCATTCAAAGATGCTAAATCAGCAACAGATGTGTGTGAAATCTTCACACATATTCAAGATGTAATTGTGTATAATGGTGGGGAGTTAAATTATGGTTATAACAAGTCTGGTAAGGCCTTGCAGAAAGTGACTTAAATACAACCAGCCATGCTTCACTTTGGGGAAAGCTGAGGTCATTATGTCACCTTAAGGTCTGAGATTGCCCAGCAGTCGTCTTACTTGTCATTCTTGTCAACCTCCTTGAGGATGTGGGATAACTGTGTTATTTCCAAAAGTATGGGGGCAGTCTGTGAGAAACTCAAGCACTCACAAGAGCTGGCGGGCTAATCTCAGCCAGGCACCCCCTCATGCTTTTCAATAGAGAGTGCTTGGATTAAAGGCAACAAAAGGCTGGGCCCAAACCCCAGGGAGAAGGGTGGTGGTGGGGGTCCTCTGCCCACAGAGACCCCCACACTGTTTATTTACATGGAAACCCCAGCTTCGGTGAAACTCCCACCCTGAGGCATTACACACGGGCCTATTTGCAGAGGTGGCTCTAATTCTTGACAGAGCGGGGATTGTCCTCACTCCAGCCACTTTGAACTTACTAGCGACTCACTTTCCACATAGCTCAGATACAGCCAGTGAGCAAATATTTTGCTTCTTCCACAGAACAATTTCCTTGGGGTCATATTGTTCAAAGGTAGCTATGCCTGTCACACTCTGCTTGGATTTTTGTGTGGAAAATGTGGTTGAGCACAGAGGTTGAAATCACACCTTTTGCAGCCAGAGAACGAGGGAAAGATAGACAATACGGTGGAACTATTTATCATAAACCTATATTGGATGTATTTGTAGATTACACAGTCTTGGCTCATTAATGCGACTTGCAGTTAATAAGCGACTTGGCCATTTTTCTCTCTTGTGGAAGCTCGCTTTCCTGTTCACGGAGCAGAAAATGAGGGCCCTGATACTGCAAACGCTGGGTGTGTGTTGCAGTGACTTACACTTCAGGGAACTGGCATGTTGTTTGTATGGAGATACGCAGACGTACATACCGCACGTTCACAAACAAACACACGCACGCGCTATGTATCGCAACCACGTCATTCACAGGCAGGAGGCAGAAATTCACAAAAACACGCACACACGCATTCCATGCAACAAAGAGCCCACAGTGTGTGGCAGAGAGATGAATTGCCTGCACTGTATTATCAGGGTGACTCATCAGACAGTAATCAATGAAAACAGGATGAAAGTCTTATCAAAGGAGAAAAATGCAGACATGAAATGTGTCTCAAAACAAAAAGGGACTTTTGGCAGGAATCCGGTGCTGTACATAGCCCTCGGCTCATTAGGGGTGGGACATAACCAAGTGATACTCTGAAATTAATATTCCCCGCAATCAACAACTCTCAATGATAAGCACACAAAGCAACAACAATGCGCACACAACCAGCTGTTTAAAAAGTCAGCTCTCTGAGCAAATGCATTAAACTGTGGACCCACTTGTAGTTTGAAACATCTGTGCAGGGAAAGCACTTTTCTTTAAGAGCATACTTTCATTTCTATTGGGTTTTCAAATCTGGATATAAATGAAGTAAATTTTTCAGTGATGGGGGAAATATAAATCTGCCTTTTATTCTGTAAAGATAGGTCAATATAACAAATCCCCTTATAGCATCAAGGCTGTTGCTCTTTTCCAGGAGGATCAGCTTCACACTAATTTCCTGTTAGAGCAGACAACGGAAAAGAAATTGCCAAACATATTTTACTGTTGGAGGTTTTTTTCTCTCCTTAACACGACTTAATAAAAATCTCTTTAAAATTCACACGTTATTAACACACTAAAATTAGACATAGTGTAGAGCAAATGATTATCATTATTAAACGATATGTATGCAGCTCATCCGCCAAGATTATTACGTGATAACAGGATCCTTGACTTTTTAGAGTGACTTCTTTCACATTCACTTTATGCGAGTAAAACCTTTTTTTTTCGTTCAAGACAACACCTTAATGTTTTAAATTGCTAACATCCTGCATATTAAATATAGCCCCCAAAATAAGTAAGTGAAACCAAACCACAGCAATGTGTTTTCATTTGGCTTTGTCAGACTGTCAGAAAAGTAGCTGGGTGAATTGATGGGACATTGTTCACACCCAGAGAGCCGCAGTGCACTTAAAAAACAGCCTGAGGGTAACAATAAATCTGTCTTCAGAATTTATTGATGTTTGTTAATCTATTCATCTCAGTTGCAACCATGACTCACTTGTTTTCAATTAAAGTTGTGTCATATGTTGTTTAAGTAGAGGACACTGATCGTTCACTGGGTGTGCTTGGGACCTGAGCTAAAGCAGAGGAAAGCTTCAGAAGTCTGTGCTCCGTGTTCCAAACGCCTCAGCGTTGAACCTGCACTCATGCCTGAAAGCTCCATCCTCTCACAGCCTCATGTATGCACTGCTGTTGTTTTCCTGTTGTTATGTCCACAACATAGTGCTGAGCTGGAGGACTGCCAGCTATATTCTTATCCACTTAAATACAGCAGCCTATTCTCAGAGAGGTGATGTTTGCAGACAGTAGCCTTTCTAAAGTTTTTTTTTTTCTTTCACTCCCACTCTTGACTCAGTATAATCAAGAATCAGAATGACTGAAGCGAGTGCTTGTTCAACAGAGCCTCAGCCCGGGACATTTTTAGCTGCATCATTTCTATTTTCATAACCAACTGCACATTACAGCTAGTTGCAAGCAGCCAGTCTACATATTGAATTATTCCCAGCTGACAATCTGCTTCTGTGTGTGTGCCGCGATCCAGACGTACATACTTGGCAAAGTCAACATTAAACTGATCAGAGGATCAAGCTGTACCAGTTGATTGAGAGGACCTTGAGCTGTACAACAAAGATTTTGTTACTCTAATCCAGTTTTCTAAATTGTTAATAAGATTGAATTATTTTTTTTATTTTTTTTGGTGGGGGGCTAAATTCAGTTATGGGTCATGATTACATTCACATGGCATGGGAATGACTTCACATGACTGTCTTGGAAAAAAAAAATGTTGTCAAGGTAACAGGCCATGCAAGAGGCGTCTGAACATTACATTTCACTTATATAAAATCTTGATGTACTACAAAGGGCAACACCTCAGCAGTGAGAGATGTGATGAAGCAGAGCTGAATTTATCACCGAGGGTAATGAATAGTAAGCAGACCACTTTAACTAGCTCCATAATGACAATGTGAGCTGTGTAGTATCTCAGAAATCTTCTTATGAGACCGCAAGCTTCTGTCATAATATACTGCATTTCACCACTTCTGCCTCACTGAGGAGCTTTTCATATTCTCTGGCACACAGTATTATAGCTCTACTCCTCCATGCCAAATTGACTCCACAAGTGCTCCTATACCTGCTGACTGACACATGCTCACTGAAAATGATTCCTTCACCAGGGGCCAGTATTGCTGCTTGCTCTGGAGGGGCGCTTGATTCCATTATTAAGTTGAAAAAGGGAGACAGAGTGCGGGGATAGGGAGAGAGAGAGAGACAGAGAAAAAAAAAAGCCCAACTGGGTCCAGAAGAATAATAGAGAGCTGAGGAAGTTATCAGGATAGAGGAGAGTAAGGCTGCTGTCTGACAGCAGATCAGAGCGCTCCTCCAGCTGGAACCCCTCCTCATGAGTCCAGCAGAGCAGCTCCCAGCAGTCGACCGGCATGATGAGCTATGCTGTGTGGGACAGGTCAGAACAGTAGCACCTATACAGCCTATATCACAGTCAGCAGTGGCAAAAAAAAGACAGAATGTATGTAGTTAAAATAAAAAATCACTAAAATCACTTTGCACTTTATTTCAGAATTTCTGTTATCGTGCTGTCTAATGTTCATATCTTTAGAAGGCCTCATATCATTGCATAGTTTATGACAAGAAGCACTGGATGATGTTGGCTCCTGAAACACACCTGCAGGGTGCTGGTTAGCACTGTCACCTCATAACAGGAACGTTCTAGGGTCAAACAACGTGGACAGTTGGAGCCTTTCTTTTTGTTTTTCTGAAATGTCAGTTTATTTTATTTTCACAATACAGAAAACACAGAGAGAAATTCTGGAAGCTCACATGCAGACTACACTACATACATGCAGATTTTCTGAAATAAACCTTATTTGACACAATCTATCTACTTTTCTCCAGGTGTAGCACATTTCCTAATTCCTTCAGTCACCTGCCAAAAGTTGGAGGTAACTCAGATTTACAGATTTGTAAAATTAGTCTTGCTAGTACTGTTGATAAGGAAATGGCCTGAGCCTCATAACGATGCATCACACTGTTTGAATCAGCCACACCGGTTGGGGTCTTTCTGTGTGAAGTTTGCATGTTCTCCCTGTGTCTTTATCACTGGGCTTGCTTCCTGTGAAACTCCAAATATGTGACTGTTAGGTTCATTTCTAATTGGGAATTGGATGTGAGAGCGGATGATTGTCTGTTTCTCTGTGTCAGCCCTGTGATGGACTGACAAACCTGTCCCTCCTCTTTCCCAATGTCAGCTGGCATAGGCTCCAGCCCCCCAGTTAAGAAAGGGTATGGGTGGTTTCCAGAACACTGCTGTCAGCCTATTTATTTCCAACTTGTCCCCTAAACAAGGACAAAAAAGGGTTAAAGAATTATGGAGACAGAAGCCCTGAGAGAGAAAGCGAGACCAAATCAACAAATTAATGCCTGTCCTATGAGAGGCTAAGCCTCTTATTTTTATTTCAAATGAGGATAGAAATTGACTTCCTTATTAAATCTAATTATTAGCCAGTGCCCTCCAAAAGTCTTCTGAAATCGCCTGGAGCAGGCAGGCTATTAGCATAAACACCACCACTGGCAAGCTTAAAACAAATGGTATATTTAGTCAGTGTTAATGGGATTAAAGTGTGCTGGATTCAGAAGCAGTTCTGCTAACAGTGAGCATCACATCTTCATTATGGATGCCCTGACTTCTCCGTTCCCACTCTTTGTTTGCGTTTCATTTCTCTCTGCCGTCTCTGCTCCTCTCAGTTATTCAACAGATTGTGTTCAATCTTGATCCAAAAAATCCCAGACAATCATAAATAATAAAGGATTACACCAATCTAAAAAAGCTGGTGGCTCGCCAGCGGCTATGCGCACACAGAGAAATAATTGTTGGCCATCTGTGCACCAGATTGGTAAGAGAAAGGGTAAACAAAGAGCACAGTGTACCTGCTAAAGCTTTCTCCTCTTCCTTCTCACTCCCTTTAGCCAGAGAACATGAAAGGCTTTGATGGCGCTCACCCCTGCAGAATCCACTGGCTCACTCGAAGAGATTTTTTGATTAGGGAGGTTTCAGTACCACAGACTGACAAGCCACGCCTGTCAGGAATCTAACAAGGCTTGAGGTTATCTCTCTATCAGCAGCCAAACAGTGCTGAAATGCAGCTCAGAGCCAGTCAAACAGAGTAAAGATGGAGGATAATTGACCAGGCAAATGATCACATTTACATGTCATACAAAAGCTCTCCAGAAAAGAGAGTGAAGTCACGAAAGCTTACCCTCTGCAGTCTCATAAATCACTCCTCTGTGGGCTGAGATTGGATTTACTGGCACAGTGTTACATCTACACTGCCAGAACCACTGTAAGGGCTGCATAAACCTTCACAGAGCATTGCAGGTCTTTATTTTAGAAAATTGATCTCGGGTCAATCGATGCATTTTGATGCAAGCGGCAAAACAATATGCATTAGATTTATGGGTCAGGAAATAAATCGATACAAGACAGATTCCACGCTGGTTCCTGCATCTGATTAAAACCCTGCCTGACTCCAATTAACAGTGTCGTGATTAAGACTCATTTGATATTAATCTTCAAATTTACTGTTTGGATAAAAGCTGCCAAATTCAATTTTGCACATGAAACACATGTAACATCACAGCTGTCTCTAGCTTTTAATAGGAAGCTAAAAACAAAAGCCTGGGTTTGGCTTATTTTTGGCTTCAGTCTCTGCAGGGAGAGAAAAATGACCTCACGGCTTTCCATCCATCCCAACTGGAGGACCCTCATTATGCTGCGAGATTTATGTATGTATATGCAGAGAGAGATAGATCCAGATGAATAGTGTGAGATTCTGGAGCAGGGAGGAGACAAAAAGATCGAGCGCAGTCATAATGAGCTGTGTTTATGTGCAGTGTTGCTTGGCCTGCTGACAACGGATAATGAAGTTACAGTTAGTGGGGGGATCTGCTGGCACTAATTAAACTTGCTGTCATTAGCAGTGTTGGAAAAAGGAGGTGCTGTAGCAGAAATAGGAGGAGCAAACACGGGCATATCCGTCACAGCAGCAGTAGCACGCACACAAACACCAAGTGGAGCTATACATATGTGGCAAGGTGGATTTGATGATATTGTATTTGTATCCTGCAGTGAAATCCTGACTTTGCATTTAAGTTTTATTTGACGAATTAAATCCTCTTTTACTCAAACTCAACTGAGGCTTCTTTCTTTTAAAGGAATTTGTCTGCTCCTGCGGGAAAAGGCTGTCATGATAGGATGTGAGGTATAGGATTTAAACATAATATCCAGTAGTCTCTAAAGTGTCCGAAGAAATGAATTCAGTGCTGTTTATAATCAACAGCAGATGCAGGAAATACTTTACACCTAAGAGAACCTTGCAGTGTGGACGGGCTAGTGCAGAAAGCCACAACTCTGACATCTGGAAATGTTGCAGTCACCACTGAGCTGTTAGAAAGTGGGAGAGAAGCTCGATTGACTGTCGCAGAGTCGGAGCAGAGCTCAGTGTGTGCCATCTTAACCACAGCTCCATCGTAGCCTGTAATCCAGCTCACCACCAAAGCCACCGCTGTTGGCTGCTTGTGCAGACCAAGCTCCACTGTTTGTTTATGCAGCACGTAGACCCGGCCATTAAAAGTGGGAAGCCTGTCAAAAATAAAAAGAGACTTTTCATGTTTGAGGGCTGCAATTGTGGCTCTTGTGTGATGTTTTTTCTCCACACTGACCTACTGCTTTGAGGTCGGGAAGCCGCTTAACCCTGGCCTCTGGAGCCAGCCGATTGGCCGGGCCAAACACAGTATTTTTGAATGTGGTGGTGTAGTGTGTGTGCGCCTCCGGCAGAGATACTATGGTTGCGTGCAGTGGCTATGGCTTTGTAACCGAGACAGCCTACACATCATTATAATGGCTCCTTAGGCAAAGAGGCTAAAGATTCTTCAGAAATGTGCACGTTATGTTTCCCCCATTGTGTCCTACTTACCTGCCCTCATGCTCCCCAAACCTCCATAATAAAAGGCAAGCTAAGTAAAGGCTGTGACTCAAATAAAAGTAGACATTCCTCTACCAAAACACTTATATAGGCTTAAATACCTCTATACAAAAGCTGCTTACAAATGATACAAGCTGTTTAAGACAGCTATTCCCAGCTTGCAGCAATTCAAATAATAAAGCAGCGCTGGGAGAATGTGGAAATTTGCTATGTAGTTAACTTGCGACAGCCACCAATTAGGTTTATGATTCGGGCGCCTTTGGGCCACTGTCGCCAGGCCTCAGTCTCCCTCTGATGTCATTACACAAATCTGCTGCAGTCTGACAGAGCAACAGGGCTGTAGGACACAGGGGGAGAAGGAGAAGGAAAGTTGGCTCGGCTCCTCTCCTCTGATAGCAGTAGATAAGTCGGCCTTGGGGCCTCTTATCTCATCTGTGCATCCTGTGTAAATGTAAGTTTTAGTCTGGCAGATTACATCAGCAGAGCCTGCTGGGGACAGAGGCCAGCCGCCAGGGGACCACGATGACTCCCCTCATGCGACAAATGCATCCCCTCCACCCTTCATGGACTAACAAAGTAAGACCAGGGTGTACTGTGGGAGATGGCTCCTCTCAGCCAGTTAAAGTGAGTCCCTAGAGGAACCAGAATTAAAACTGTCAACTTCTATTTAGTGCAGAAGTTCACCCTGTAGCATTTGTTTTCACTGTCAGCTGCACACTGTGTGCAATGATAATGATATTAGTGGACAGCATGCCTCACTTTTCATAAACGTCTGTGTTACAGCTGTGTGGAGGTGTGTGTCCTGACAGAGGAAGAACACACCGCTGACGTGGGCCGGGCTGCCACGGTCCAGAGACCACAAAGGTGCCATGTGACTGTGAGGGGTTCATTTTAGGATACATAAACACACCCTCCCTGTTTGTCTAAAAGCCTCTCTATTCGTATACTGTATGTACAGCAAATTCCAGTCAGCCAGACAGACAGGCCGCATCTGGGGACAACCAATGGAAGGGCAACCCCCCCCACCACCTCCCCATCCTTCTTTTCTCCCTGCTCCCTGCGACTGTCATCCCACCCAGAGAGGGGAAGTGGTGAGGTTGCAGTGGTTGGCCAGATGGGGCCAGCTGTGTGACCACAGACCTCTGAGGGAGAGATGGAGGGAGGGACCCACAGGCCTTATTACAGACCCAGCTACACACTGGGCCTCACAAACAACTACTTCACAGCCAGTGGCAGCCACCAAGTAGCAGAAACAGCACTGCAGGATTTGTACTAAGGCAGCATAAGAATTAGTGTTACTTTCAATTACAAACAAGAATAACTAGTAGCTAATGTTTTAGTGTGTACTTCACTGCATGTGCAGTTTAGAAAGTAAACTTTAACTTTGCTGGTTCGCATGTAAAACAAACAGAACAAGTAACTGGAATGACAACCTTACTGCCGTCATATAGATGCTGAATAACCCTGGCAGTTTTGGGTGGACTGTGTTGTACCACAGTCTGCTGCCAACTCATATCAGCTGAAAGCGACTGTTGCTGGAATGCATCGTCAGCCAGATCACAGGACAGAAAGTCTCAGAGTGATGAAGTCACTGTTTTGCAATGGTCCCCAGGGCAGTGATTTGTGAGCTAATCTGGGTCTGTCTCCCCAGATTCCAGGTCTGTCGCTCCCTGGGGAGATACTAATGGGACAGTGGGATGGAGCCACCATGCAGCAGAAGTCTTTTCAGCTCACAGCACTGACATCCATCTCTATGATCACAAAAGAAATAGAAAAATGCTGATTTCATATTGCAGCAGGGCCAACTGTACACATGTAAATGCATGTGTAGCGAGGGCCTTGTTTTTGAGCCCCACAAACACAGCGAATCAAGCCCACTTCCCACACACAGACAAATACACACACATACACTTTCACAGAAGCAAATGCAGAATAAATTAAGCACTGCATATATAACCTTGGCTATTTGCAATTTGTCATGCAGCCCAAGAAAGATAATTGAGGCAACCTCCCAGTATGCAAATAGAATGATAATCAGCCTCACTATAGCAAGCACATGGACAGAGAAAAAGAAAAAAAAAGCAGTTACATTGTTAGCAATTTCTAATAGAGGACACCTATTGACCCATTTTCTCTCAGAAAGCAATTTGTCCCTCCAAAATAAAACTAATAGGTGGCAAGATGAATGGATTAGAGTGGGCTAGACTGGGTGCACTGTGCCACGAGGCACTAAATCACCAGATTATTAGTTTTATGAGCCAAGCCCATGAGAGAATGATTGCTAATGTTCCCAGAGTAACCAAGGGAAATAAAGGTAATGGAGCAATTTATAAATTCTGATTGGTATACATAGAAAACTTCCAGCCCATCTCCTCTGTTATTTCACTGCCCTCAATAAAATACGCCCCGAGCCACACAAACACAACGGCCAGCTATCAGAATCAATACAATCACAGAACCACGAGTGCTTCTTCTGCTCCTTTGTTATTTTTAGTGCAATGCAATCTGACTTGCCGCTATAAATCAAAATAATGTGGGGAAAGGGCAGGGAAAAAAACAAACAATCACCAACATCAACTTCCATTTCTTAACTTCATTTAGCCCGTCTGGGAGACACACGGATGATGATTCACCAATAGCAAACTCTGCATAGGTGAGCGTTATTGATGACGAAGATGTGCTCTGTCTAAAAGTCATGCATCACAAAATGTCTGCAAAGCTTCTCAAGATTGTTGCACTCTGACACACACACACACAAGCACACACATAGCCAGTCAGACAGACAGACATGCAGAGGAAAGGCAAGCCGCTGAGGCAGACAGGTGTTGTGTTTAATCCACCCAGCTCAGATGAATAGCCACCCTTCACTCATCCTGTTTTTGTAACCACAGAAATTTCCATCATACAAACCCAAATCCCTAATTTCCACCTCTTCACAGCTCTCTGATGTTTAAATTGTATGTTGCACCAAGTCCAAATGCAGTCTGAAATGTTCTGCAGATGTAGACCCCTCTCATGTGGTTCATGAAAGCAGAGATTTATCTGGTTAGAGAGGGCTCGTTGCTTTTGCGGCCGCAGCCCGCCTGCCTCATATTGAAGTCGAGGTGGGTGGCCTCAGCGTCTTCCCGTGTCCATTTCTCAGGAGCACAAACAGCACGTATCCCGTGACGTTCTGCTCATATTGTTTTGTTTTAAACATACCGCCTAATTATAATTTCATTAAAATCAAACAAGCTGTACTCTGTGTAAGCCAGACGTGTGCAGCTCCCGCAGCTTCTAACGTAATTTGAGCCACAGCGGTACTGAAATTCACACCGAAGTCAAGGTGAAAGGAGGCAAAGCAGTTTAGAAAACAATATGGCAAGATAGAAGCTGGGTTATAGTGACATGTCACCTCCCAGCTCTCAGCAGCTCGTCTGTTGGAGCATCTGTGATAGATTTGTTCTGCAGCCTCATAGAGCTGATGTCTTACCATATGCAGACGCAGCATACAGTCTCTCTCTCTCTCTCTCTCACAGACACACAGCACTTGACCTTTCAACAGCAGTGCTGACAGCTCACAAACTCCTTTTGTAAGTGCAAATGTACTCATATACTTTCCACCCACTTCTTGTTTTTTTTTTTTTTAAATGGTGAAACTGCATTGCTCACTTGTGCTTTCACTTCCTTGTCTCACAGGTATGAAGTAACACTGTGAACTGTGACAGCACTACATGCTGAGACTTGTCGAGTAAAGTGTTGCTTTTGTGTATTTGATAGTCATTGCTAAGTGGGTGATTCAGCAGAGACAATTCACCGCTGTCCTCTGGCCAATATGCACTGTATGAATTTTTCAAATGCAGACTCCCACATATGCACACTTTGTAATTCCATTCTCCCGGGGGTTGAGACTGCCGGTTCATCTTCACCTCACATTTCCTGTTGTAGAATAATATGACACACAACACGCAGGAAAAACAGACCTTAACAAACCATGAGAGCTGAAACGATGTGGGATGACGGTTTTTCAGCTTCTTCTTCCTATGATGATGATTGTTATTTTATTTTAGTATTTTATTCTGATTTTGGTGTGTCGTTTAAATTGAAGCCGGTTCGCCGTTAACCTAAAATGTCAATTCAATTCCACACATCGCTTTCAAGAACCACTGACAGCGGGATGCAAGCTCAGACACAGAAATTGATTTTCCAGTGGATTGATTCCAGCCTGGATCTTGTGCGGATCTTCAGAGAAAGAAGCTGTAATGACACATTCTGTGATCCCACAGTTTCTATACGATGTGGTTAGGTTTTATCCAAATGCGACAAGGCCTGTAATAAATCTTGTCTTACTTCCATCAGCTTGCCAGCAGCTGGGAGCTGTCAAGGGAAGCCACCCCAAGCAAAATGTTATTCCAGCTTGTTAGTGTTTGAAGTCACAGCAAGCTGGGCTGCAGAAGCTGCTGCCTGTGGTTTATGGCTTGTGGGGTTGCTCAAGATATGGAGTCTCACTTTCCAAGTCAGGATGTCTCACCGCCATTGAAGCCACAACTGTAGCTGTGCGATAACACAGGCACGTTGAGAAGAAAGGACTTCAGAGCAGATATGTGGTCTTGCCTCAGTGAGTGACAACACAGTATGTGTGCATGTGTGTGCATGTGTATGCGTACGTGTGCGCGCGTCTCACTTCTTGTTGTTTTTCCACATCCACCCACTGATGCAGCACAGCAACTACTTGCCCAAACACTATTACTTCCTCTTCTTTCTGCTTTCATTTAGTTACTTTTATCCAAAACCGGTGGATTTTTTTTTTCATGACACCTGTGAGCGATTTATGGCTCTTTTCATTGTGACAATAGAAGCATTAGGCAAGGCAGAAAAATTAGTTTGTATAAAAACTGACGACAGTCGAACAAATATGTGGAGTAAAAGTGCAATATTTAGAATGTCAAAGCTGCACAAAATAAATATCAGTAATGTACAGCAACTGTAAACCTAGGGAGAGTCATTAGTTTTCACAGGTGCAGAAATTGCCATCTAACATTGCCAACACAGCAATGCTATCGACATAATGTCATTGTGAATGTTGTCATCAGTGCTTCTACATGTCATCTCTAGGGCTTCAGCTAACTGTTATTGTATTATAAAGTGACCTAAGGATTATTTTCCTCTTGTCTATAAAATATCAGCTTGTGAAAAACAAAAATCCATTACAGTTTCACAGAACCCAGAAAGAACCTTCAAATTTTGTTTTCTTGTTTTTGTAAACAGTACAATAAGCAAAAATTTCATTTTGCAATCATTAAAGACAATGAAAAGTGGCAAAACCTGCCTCACAACTGAAGAGCAATAATTGGTGGATGATTGGCATTTTTGCCTAAAAAAAATGTACTAAAATCATAAAAAGCTTCAACTAAAGACTTCAACTTACCAGTACAGGTGTAGTTCTAATACCTGACAGTAACTGTTGCCTGTATGCACACCCGTATTAGGATGAACGTTCCAAAGAAAAGAGGAGTACAGTTGGAACAAAGTACTCTGTGTGAGAATGGCAGGGGAGAATGTGAAAATGTCTCCTATGTACTACCATGAATAAACCATTAGAGCTTCACTGAAGGACACGTAGATACTAATTGGATATGCTTGGTTGATTCTATTACACTGTGAAGATAAGGTTAGGCAGAAAGGTCAAGAGGCCAATGTGATGCTCCGTCTGATTCAGTGATAGTTTGCACCATTCACCATCCCAAGCCTACCCTGTGCAGAAAGTGTGTATGTGAGCATAGGCCCTGGTACGCACAGACACACACACACACACACACACATGACCTGAGGGTCAGCTGTCATGGCTGCTGCTCCAGCTTGTCCCTCAGGGAGGGCAGGTAGACAGGCTATTGATCAGCCAGAGTATTATCAGAGCTGAAGCTGTTTATCACGCTGTCTGCTCTCAGCAGGCAGGCTCCGTCTCTAATGGACCCTGGTAGGGTGCTCCCCGGCACCTGTCCTTGTCACCCCCACACCCCGAGCATCATTGATCCCGGTGTCACCCGTCCTTGTCCCACTACGGCCCCATTTTCTGTGGGAGAGTGGCTCCTCCTGGACTATCATCTCTGCAATGTTTCTCATTGGTGTTGTCCTGCTGATGACTTGGTACTTTGTCACAGTACAAGGTGAAAACAATGATGAGCATATTATCACGCTAAGACCTATCACATTATTCATCCTCTGGTAAGAGGCATAAACAAGAGAGAGTCATTATTTTCCTCTTCAGGAATGTCTTTCCTCTTTTGTTCTTAGCAGCTAAAGGCCTAATCCAAGGAACGTTTGTGAGAAATTACTGACCCTAATGACATCATTGTGACATAATAAGAGTTATTTTCACATACTAACGAGGCCTCCAAATTAAACAGCAATAGCACACACACAATTATTGGTGTCATGTATGCATCCATTGGCATGTGAGTGAAGAAGTGACTGAACTTCTTGCTTTATTTATGACCTCAGTAAACACTTTCCTGGTGATTTTAATGGCCTCAGCGGTTACTTTAAAGTCTTATTTAAAACAACATGATGTTCACATTACAATGGTGTAAACAGAAAATAAAGTAGGGTTTGCTCTGAGACCCAAGAATACCTACAGGATGAGTCTGCATTATCCTTAATTCTGTTGATGACACCAAAATGCCAGACTTAAAAGGAGAACCCACAAACTAATAGGTCCTCTCAGGTGGCTGTGTCCTTCTTTTATTTACAGTCTATGTCTTAAGTCAGTCACTTACAATTTACCCATTCCCATGTGGACTACTTTGCACCTATAACAATGTCACCAGATTTATTCTTTTGTTCCCAATGTTGCTAATTGTTGCCTATTGTTATTGCTTTATGGGATTATAAATGTGTTAATTTACCCAGTGTTTGGCACCATGTGGTATTTAGTTTTCAGTAAGCTTGTAAGCTGTTTTTAACACGCGCCTTAATGGCTTTTAGGCACATATTGTCCTTGTTTGCAGACAAAGCTAGAGTTTATTTTCCATTAACTGTGGGCTACCTTGAAGCGCTATATGTACTCGCTTGATGGGATAAACCAGTCACACACTCTTCGGCAGTGGTCAATATCAGTTCTGTGTACAACAAAGCTGTTACACTGGCCTATTAAAAAGGAGGCAGTAAATGCCAGGCACCAGAAGCTGAGGCCATAAACAAGCCAGTGGACAGTGGTTTTTCAGAGGTCACGCAGAGTGCTCAGTCGTCTGTGGCGGCTGGCCGGGGGAAACAAAGTGATGAGGATTTAATGATATCCAGCTTTGTGGCTATTGATAGCAGAGTCAATGGGCTGCACTGTGGGTGTCTCTCTGATACACAGCAGATTAGCAGCTCTGTGCCAGATGAAAACGTCAGAGATCAATAGGACACAGGGGAGAATCAATAATCGTCCCGCTGCTCTGTGGCTTTCATTTGGTGGATTGCTCTGGTCCTTTATGGCTCACCGTGCTGTCAGCGTGCCATTAACTGCATTCATAAAACATGCATCACAGATCAGTCACGGGCATCATATGTTAATGTCAGCTGCTAATGAATATGAATGCTCTGCTCATAAGCCAAGTCTTTCTCTCATTACATTGCTTTACACCTCGCTGAGCCGGGGGAGCTTGCCTTGGATGAAATGTAAATCACTGCTTTATTGGGGTAAAATGCATGACTATCATACTAAATGCCATCCAGGTGAGAACCAAATATACTCCTTTTGCAGTAGATCAAATTCTCAGTGAAGGCAATAGTCTTGTAAAAGTGGCAGAAATGAGTGCTCTAATTACGGCATCATCACAGAGTCTAGGACAAGGAAATAACAGAGAACATTCAGTCATGTCCTTAAAACTATAATCAGCATTACCTGGCTTGTCGCGCTTCATTATTGTCCAGAGATCTTAGATTAATTAGCATTATTGTGCACAGTGAGTGTGAGAATTGGACAGTAATTACATTAACCTTCTGGATCACACCTTGTCTTTTTACAAGACGTGTCTGAGCAATAAAAGATTGCTGCTGCATAGATGATTACTCTTATCCTTGACAGTGTCTGCCTTCCAAATTGATCCAATTAGCCATTCAGGGCTAATTTAATTACTTAGGGCTGCTATAGCCTCTCTATGTTTCTGTCCTTGCCACCAGGATAATCACAACTCTGAGCTCTGGAACAGATTATCTTTAGCACATGCATGAAGAAAGCAAATTTAATCTGATATGGGAAAACATGAATTAGCCGTCCCTGTTAAAGCAGCTGAATGCAAGCAAAAATACCTCTCTGTCCTGGTTTCCCGCGTATTAATGTGCTCTATAGTGAGGTTTTTCTTCAGTGCAGACTGAACCGAGCAGGAGAAGATAGTGAGTCTTTGTCACAGTTATCAGTCTCAGAAGTCTCTCGCTTCCCCAGAATATCAAACATGTGAAAAAAAAGTATGTTTCATTTTATACACTAATGAAGGTGAGAGCCGGTTCATATCAAAGAGCATATCCATATGATTAGTATGCATGGGGCAGGCTCATAGTTGATATTAGGTGAAACCGTCTTCATGCACACAGAGTAATCTCATCTGCTTCACTTTGAGCACAGCGGCGGGACGTCGGGCACGTACCAATCTTCTCTGCTCCAGGGACAATACGAGTTTGAGAAATGAGAGGTGGAAGCCACAGCGTTGCCAGCCACATCCATAATTGGCAAACTGAACAAAATGAGAATGAACTCTGGGCTTGGCTTAACTTCGTTGTAATTAAGATGAAATTCACCAGTCATTTAAACTCACAAATGGACGTTTGACAGAAGGCCAAGAGCCTATTGAAATACCATTGGCGTGCAGTTTAGAAATTCATCTGTCTTTGCAGGATGGAACAGGCGGTATTCAAGTTTCTTTAATCAGCATTCAGGATTGAGATTCCAGTAAAAGTCTGAGTCAAGGTCAAATTGGACTATCAGAGATAGCAGACAACATGTACAATGTAATTAGATGCATATTAAGCTGGAGTGTGCGAGACAGAAGCGTGTCTTTTTGCTTTGTGGATGAAAGAGAAACTAATTTACACAATATATCTTCTGCCATATGAAAACTAGTATGTTGTAGCATGTAAAAAAGGGGAAAAAATGCCACAAATTTCCACAGGAAACAAATCTGTTGAGCCACATATCGGGAAAATGTGTCTCAGTTTGTACTTCTGTTGTATCTGCTCATCTCTCTGTGGATTTGATTCATGAGCATGACATATTAGATTCAGTCCAAGTTTGGGAGCTAATGAGTTGAAGCAGATCCAGAGACTTGGTGTTCACAATAGCCAGTGGGAGCCACATTAAAGGCAGCCTGTTCACAGCTTTGCTCCTAGTACACGGGCGTTCTTTGGGGCTTGCATGTGAATCTCACTCGGTCATGAACAGAATGTATAAACAGAGCTTTAATCAGGGAATTGTTTGGGGAGAGTTCTTTTAATCTGTATTTATAACACCAGATCAATGAGGACCCCTGCTCTGAGTCGTGTCAGTTGTTAAAAAGGAGGATTTACATCAAATATTCATATCCGGCTTCCCTAGAGGATTTAACACCACAACCAACCACTGACTTTTATCCTATAGGGAACAAACAGAACAAAACCACAAAACTGCATTCTCTGTGAAGCTGCTCCACATTGGGGCCTTATGTAAGGACAGCTACAAACTGCAGTGATTATCAACAAAGAGCTGCTTTATGTTTTGAGAAAGTGCATCTTCAAGTAGAAAAAATAGGTCTCTCTTGTTGTCCTGCTACCCAGTCAGTATTACAGAGGTAAGCCAGTAACATTTTAAACATGGTGACACTGCAATAATAAGATAAACTGGTCCTTTTGTTTGTTTCATGAAATTAGGAGTTACTTAAGAGTGGACATAGTCTTTTAGTCTTTTAAGCACAACAGCACCATGAATATCAAATGATCATTATATTACTAACAATGATAAAGCTTCAGGAATTTGAATGTTTGATGCTTATTCAGTGCACATGTTACCAACACAGACGCTGTATGCTAAAATGTGTTTTTAGTGATTTTGCTGTTTTACATGCAGTTATACTCAGTGTAGTTTTTATATTCAATAATGTATTCATTATTTATTTCTGATTTATCCACCTAATGAAGGTCTACATTGCCCAAATCCTATACATACATTTAGATCCTTTATAGACCCCACTGGATGCTAACAAATCAGAGCCCTGATGTTTAGTGGCCATTGAAAACAAAGCAGAACCAACACAAGCATACCAGTGCGAGCCATTTTAATCTTTTAAAATGTTTGATGGTATTTGCTTGAAAGTGAAAGCAACAAGTACATAATTATCTGTCTAATTAAGCTGCCAAAACACAAGCACAGCGCTGGAGCACCTCTGAAACAGTGAGTGCACCATTCATTAGCATGTGCTATAAGCTTATTAATCATCTAACAGCCAATTAGCACACTGTTACCATTTGCAGTGGGTGTGTAAATAAATTCCTGGGTTAATTTCTTCCTCTGATAATAAAGGGAACATTATGAAAATTAGCTCTGTGACTATGTAAATGATCTATGTCGTTAATTGCATAGCAGCGATAGATGTTTGCCATGAACCAGGCTGGTGATGCAACAAATATTTCCCGGGCTGTTAGAGAAATTAAACGGGTAGCTGCTGATTCCCTGGAGGAATCCACAAGCTACAATAATGACATTTACTCAGCCCTCTGGCACACTGATAATGACAATGTCGCTGCTTGGCAGCAGGCCAGTGGGAGGTGAGGGCGATGGCGTGGGGCTGGCAATCATCTCTGAGAAAGACAGACACACAAATATGTGCACACACACACTGACACACTGGCCACACTGCCAGCAAAACAGTGGGCTTTAAAGACTAAATCAGCTCTTGTATCACCCACTGGTAATTAATAATAATTGCTTTCTAATAAGGGCCATGCCATTAGCAAATTACCTCTCTACAGAAATGCAACCACAGCAGAACATGCTGTTATTGGAAATGGAATCTAATGGGATTCACTTGACCAAAATAAAGATGTGCGCACACACGCACACACACACACACACTAAATTCACTGAAAACAAACGATGACCACTCACAGCTAATGGAATTAGATGCATAATGCATTACGGCTGTCAAAATAATGTCATCACTTCCAGAGACATCAGACTGATGCTGAATCACTGTGCAGCTCTGACAGCAGAACTGAGGAGGGATTTCACTGCTGACGTTTCCCTGACAAGTGAGAGATGTTTGGATGTTAGACAAACAAAGAGCAAGGTGGGCTCGGTTTCCTTTTGCTTGATCTCCACCAGCACAGCACCTACCCCACCCCATGTTCTGGCTCTGTGATAAATGCTTCAAGCTGGTCTTAACCATGCGTGTGACAGAAGAGGAAATGGAGGCCAGTGCAGACAGACAGGATGAATGGAGCGTTTACTTCGGGTGGCTTCCATAAAACAACCTTCCATGCAATACTACCCCTGTGTTGCTGACAATGTCTGGATACTGGCTGTGCAGCTCAGGCACTTTGGCAAATACACCCAGCATGGCAGACCGGACGAAGTTAGGCTTCACTGCCAAGAAGAAGAAAAAAAGATTGGGGGCATGAATTGATCTGCCCCTTAGACAAGTTGTAAACTTTTCTTTTTGTGTACAGTCATGTTATTATCATGTGCTTTCGTCAAAACAAGAGAGTGGCCTGTGTCGTTAAGCGACTATATTTAACTGTTTGGACCACAGCTATTTTGTCACACTTCCTAAGCAAATGTTCCGAATTAGTGTCCAACTATCAGCTGCTTAGCCCTGAATTCTCAGCGCAGCCACCCCCCACCCCCTTCTGCTATCCAATCAATTAACACACACGTAATACCAGGCCTATTAGAGCCAGCCAAAACTTTCTCAGCCCTGTCATCTGCTGTTGGAACAATTGCTTAATATAACACCAGACTCGAAGGAGCACTTACCAGGGTCCAATCTTCTGAATCAATAACAACAGGCAGGCTATATTGTTTCAAACAAGGAAACCATGGGGGATGAGAGGGAGAGAGAGGGAAAGAGATGGGAGGTGGGTCAATACAAGTGCTTGGGTTTAAGAGATGCTGGCTCAGCCGTAAAAACAAACACACACACACACACGCACACACACAGTGCTCTAAAGTACTACTATTCTCTGACATGGATATAAGCACCACTTCCTGGGCGGAGGGGAGGGCACGGGGTCTGGGTGTTGTTGAGGTCTGAGAAAGGACGTGGCCTCTCACCAGGCCTCTCCACGACTATGAGAAAAGTCGTGAGGTTTA
>VOQK01042860.1:61333-72427 GCA_015052645.1 Benitochromis conjunctus | reverse complement strand
TGCTGTCGCTGGAGTGCAGCATGAATAATTCAGCGAGACTGCTCCTTCTTCAAACAGACAAATAGAACAGGATTACGCCTCCACAAAACAAACGGTAAACACCACAATCAAAACAACAGAATTAATTAGGTAATTAGGGAGACAAAATAAATGTGAAATAATGATAAACTCTTCTGAGACCACAGCTGCAACTCTGTTACAGTATGCAAATATGCAGATTCGAGAGTTCAGAATATATTACGGGCTCAGAAGGATTGTTTGGAATGAATGGCACTCGCACCCATTTTTAAAAGAGATGAGATTCAACGCGTAATCCACATCCAACGCTGCTGAGGAGGAATTTCAAAGGCGTATTTGTAAGACAGCCTTGCACAATCCTATATGAAGCCAATCAATCACTGGTGATGAATATTCAAAGCCATCCTGAGTTGATCATCACGAAGCGAGCGTGTTGATTACTTATAAACCCTGGGAAAAATTGACTCGTACTCTTATTAATGCTTGTACTTGAAAGTTGAAAGAGATTATAAGCCTTGTCTGTCAAGAATTTATTTGTATATACACAGTGACACCATTGAGTGGGAACAGGGGGAGAAAAAAAATGATTTGGGGCTTACATAACTGAAGAATGAACAGCAATCCAGCTCAAGGATTTGTAGTTCATTTGCAGCCTGGAGTTAAGAAGGCCTTTATCTCCTTCTCATTCCAGCTGGAGTATTTCAGCGCTCTATAGCCGATTAAAAGTGTAAGCAAAGACAATCCTTTCTCATCTCAGAGAAATCCAGCCATGAAGACGGAGTGACAAAAGCGTGCGGAAAAGCGGGTCCACAGAGAATTCTGTTTGCCTTGTGATCTGGAAAGGTCAGGGCTAAACTTTGTGCTAGCAGCAATTAATGTCTACAACTCATGCACAGGAAGTGCAGTTGACATCCTCCGGCTTTCATCGCATGACAGAGTCTGGCACCGTGAGGGGGGGGGCTTAGGTAAATACGAGCTATCCATTTCAAGCAATATTTAAATCACATTTCCAAATTGCAGCCCTTGAACAGGAGTTTAGAGCACGATGAGGAGGTGGAGGCATAATGACAGCTTCTCGGGGGTTTATTGAAAGTGATGAATGCTCAGAAGAGGGGATTGCTCGATGTGAATTCATGAATTTGAAAGAGATTATTTAAGCAGAGATCAATTTAAAAGTCTTACAGCTCAGCACTGATGCAATGTTTCAAGGGCTAAAAAAATAAAAAAAATAAAAAATACTGAGCACCACCAAAGTGAAAAAAAAAGCATCCCTTCAACAGGATGAACAGTCCTTTTGCTGCTGCAACAAATTAGCTCTCTAAATCTGATAACGCTTCCATCCAAACTAGTTTCATCAGCACAAGCAGGGCAAAGGGGGACACTCCATGACACACTAGAGTGGAGAGACATTGTGTAGATACAGCTCGGCTTAATCTACCCACTGGATATGGAGCAGCAGCAGCATGTTATGATGGGTAAGTAAGAGGATGAAAAACAAGTCTTGATGTGGACCAAAGCAGAAGGGGTCACAAAAATAAGGAACAATCGGCAGCTGTTATGCCTTGGAGTGACTGTGAATTTACTACCAAACTGCCTCTAAACTGCTGGGACTAACTGCATTAGCCACCGCTGAATACAAACCCCCGAAGACAACATTAAAGGCTCAACAAGGCAGACTGCTATACGGCCGTGCTATCAAAAGACCACAGAAACAGTTCCCCTGTGTCAGAGCAAAGAAAGGAAAATCATCACTAATAAATGAACATGTGATACAAAGAAGGGGGGGAAAAAAATCTGGGACAAAAAGAACGTGGCGCACACATTTCGTGCGAGTCAAATGGAATAGTGAATGAGGAGCTGCTGCTGCTGCTGTCCTGCAGGGGCAGGGCGGCTGTTTTTCTACAGCAGCACATCCCCATCTATGCCAGCACTCATTTACTGATCTCATTAATATCCCCACTCTAAGGAGGAGGGAGACAGCAGCCGTGAAAAAGCCTTCCCCCCCCACACCTCATCTCCTCCTCCTCCTCCTCCTCCTCCCTGCATCCTCCATGTGCCTGTTCCACCGGGTCCCCCTCCCTCTCTTCTCATCTCCGCCTCTCTGTAGTTCAGTAATTGGGCTCAGCTCATTGTTATTCAAAACCCTGTAGAACCAATTAGCTACAGACCTCCTGACCCTGGGTTGCTATGTAATGGTGCAAGCTAAAGACTCTAAGTGAGGAAGCCAAGAGCAAAGGTTTTAAATTCCTTTAGTTCCTGATTAATAATCCTGTCAGGACGATCAGAGACATTAAAGAGAAACTCTGGTTCGGCTCCTGCTTTTATGGCTTCTCCCTCATTTCTAGGCTGTCTATTAAAGCTTAATGATGCCGGGGGTCGCTCTCTCTCCTCTGTCTTGTCAGATAAATGTACAGTTAAAGGGATAATGAGGAATCCTGATCCTCCAGCAATCTGGGACAAAGCAGCCCTGTGACCCTGCGGGGAGGAAGTAAAGGGCAGCATGGGAGGATGAAGAGAGGAGCAGCTAGGCCAGCAGAGACAGGGGCGGCGTTTATAGTGGACCGAGATGTCCAGCTTCCCCTTAAGGATAGAGATGAAAGAGCTTGGGCAGATAAAAACCTGGGGAGGAAGAGAGAGATGAGAGGGATGCAGATAACACCCTCATGCAACATTGATGAGGAGAGTGAATGTAAAGGAAGAGTTGCGGCAGAGGCTGCCCAGACAACCTGCTGCTACAAGTGATTTGTTTAGAGAGTGCCGTTGTTTTAGTGCAACAATAGTTTGCCACAGAGGAAACAATAACTAATCAGCTACCCGCCACAGTTGTTTATTTACACCTGCTTCAATGAGCCATTATTATAAGAGCATATATCCATAACGGCCTTTTGTGCAACACATCATACCATGTCGTGCTGAGGCTGATTTGAATAACAAATAGCTCTCGAGTGATTTAAGTGGCTTTAACAGGGGACACTTCTACCTGTATGTGAAAGGTGTCACTTATACTAAAGAGAGAGCAATCACCAGACTTCACAGATGTCTGAAAAGTTTGCATATGTTCAGGTTTTAAATGGTCTACAGCCCACAACGTAAATGTTTTGATTTCTTATTCCCTTTTTCAAAAAGTCTGAATCACGGGAGTCAGACTTTAGATCCAGGTTAAGCAGATCCTTGGCTGATGTTGGTGTGGTAAGACACTCTCACTCTCATAACACTCTCCACGCACCACAGGGCCTCCTGGTGCAAAGCTTTGTGAAAAGTCCACAAAATATCTTTGCCATTTTTGTGCAATTTCTATTGGAAAGCGATTACATTTGTCAGAGCTATGCGTTCAATACTTTTCATGTAAAAACTCAGTGAGTGTTGACTGCTTAGCACCAAATGATGGACAGACAGAGAAGGTAAGTAGCTAAAGACACAAACATTTGCCTCACAAGAGACCAGAAAAAGGAGGGGAAAAAAGCAGGCGGCTAAATGGATACTAACATTGCTCAGTGTCTGCTGGATGGTTAAAACAAGCTTAAAAGATGACCCAAAAATTAGTTATTTAGAAAAATGACAATTTTTTAGCTTCCTCGTTGACTGTAACACAGCTCAGATCTTTCAAATCGCTCTGCTCAGCATAAAGATGGCAGAATAGGGAAGCAATAAGCTTGGCTCTGTCCAGGGGTGAAATTCCTTTCTGACACAGACAACAAGTGCAGATATTACATTAAACAATACACAGCTGAACTAGGTAAATCAGATTCTGAACTATTCATAACCCCAAATGTATTTTTTACAAGCTTATCGACGGTCTTTCTAGCTGTTGGTCTCAGTTTATATAGCGAATAACTGCATCAAATCCTCACAAGGCACAGAACCAATATTTCCAAGTCAGTCCATATAAGGCCAGTAACTTGACTTGTTTGTGAATAATCAGCTGTAGGTCATCGCAGTTTTCTCTCCCTCTCATTTTTTTTCTGCTTCTTTTTTTGCTGAGCTCACACCTGTTTTCTGAAACTCATTTGGAGGAGTTGTGGTGTTTGCATTCCTGGTGCTGGAGTGCTTATTTGGTCCAATTCTCCAGGCTTGGCTGAGAGTTTTGGGAGGATTCATACGAGGTCCTGTAAACACTGGATGCTTAAGGCCCTCAGACACTGATGCATTGCCTCCCAGGCTGCTATAAATCCTTTTACAACAAACTCCATAAAGCTCTTTGGTGCCTAAATATTTATGGTTGCCTGAGTTTCCCTTGAGGGTTGTTTTCTGTCAAAGTACCAACAACACTAAGTCATGTGGAGCGACTCCAGACATCTTATCTGGGAGTCAGGGTAAAGGGCCTGGTGGTCTTCCCATCTCCACCAGAGGAGGAACACATAGGAGGAAAGGGCCACTAATGAGCACTTCTCCCTCCATCACTTCTCCTCACTGGCCTCCTCTGTTAGTAGACTCAATTGACCCGCCAAACAAACATACTGCTGCGTGACCTCTGCTGACCAGACAGACAAACAAACAAACTTTTCCGTGTCAAAACTACCAAGCCCATCTCTATCAGGGACCACAAGGCAGTCGATGTAGGACAAACATGCTGGAAATACCAATGCACAGAAGACAATAACGAACATGACAGGCTGTAACTCGACCTGCCTGCTGCGTGACTCGGGAGGTCAAATAGCGTTTTTGTGGTGCACACCATCAGTGTGGAGAATCGAGGAGGCTTGGGACTAGATGCAGGTGTGCTGATGGTGAATATTCTAGGTGGGTGCCTTCCTGAAATCTGTAATTTCGCCCTTCGCAGTGTTGCTGCCAGCCACTAAACACAGTGGCTCCTTGAAACAAGTGTCTCTAAAAAAGCAGCAGTGGGCCTGATGAGTCCTCGAGCATCCTTCCCAGCGCTGTGATTACTGACGTTTACCCTCTTTAATATGTGTAATTCCCATTTTCTCTGATTCATGAGTAAGGGCCCTCAGGGGGACCACACTAAGTGGCAGTCTGCCAAAGCCCTCCTGTTGGAAAGGCTCTAAGTCACTTCTCTCTCCACAGTTAGATACAGCGTGACAGTTACAGGTTGTCTCATCCACCTTTATTATTGTTATTTACTTCTTTGAGCGCCGATGAAAGCTTGATTATACAATGTCTAATGTTTTGTGCTTCACATGCAGGTGTCACACGGTTTTAGTTGATGACTACATACCTATAAAAGGTGCTGGAAAATAGAAACACGATCATTTGCAAACACAGGCTTTTCATGTGTGGCAAAATGCTACATTAGAGCCCATATAATGACCAGAGTGCTTAGAGTGGCCAGGATAACTGACCACAGAAGGCACCACAATATGCATTTTCCTAATCTATTTTTCATTATGCCCATATGTAGTGAGCACATTTGTGGTCTTATGTAATTACAGCAGTCCTGCAGAAATAGCACATTTGTGAAGGTTGTAATGCTAAAATTATCAGCAGTAAAAAAATAAAAATAAATCATCAGGACTGACGTTTCTTTGGCCTGAGAGGCAACCGGGGGTTAGTTTGTTCTTACAGTAAATAAGAAAAATATGTATTTAAGATCAAGTATAGAATAATTACTTTATATGAAATATCGCAGAGGAAATACTGTTCCTTGGGACTGTACACGAGTCTGCAAGGATACAGACTCGCAAAGACAGTAATACCATAACATTATAATAAGAACTCAACTCAGAAAAAGCTGGGATGCTAAGTGACCAGAAACAAGCCATGACTAGATATAAAAAGAGCATCTTAGACAGGCAGAGTTTCTCAGAAGTAAAGATGGGCAGAGGTTCAGCAATCTGCAAAAAATGTCGTCCACAAATTATGGAACAATTTCAGAATAATTATCGTCAACGTAGGATTGTCCAGACTTTGACAATCTCATCATCTACAGTCCACAATATCATTAAAATATTCTGAGAATCTGAAGAAATCTGTGCGCACATGGGGCAAGGCAGAAAATCCTAACCTTCAGACCTCCGGGCCTTTAGGCAGCACTGCATTATAAACAGACATAATGTCAGTCATAGAAATCAATGCATGGACTCAGGAACACTTCTAGAAATCCTTGTCTGTGGACACTGTGTCATCCATAAATGATGCTGAAGCTCTATCACACCAACAAGAAGCTGTGTATGAACATGGTCCTGAAACACCACCACCTTCTGTGGACCAAAGCTCATTTGAAATGAACTGATGCAAAGTGGAAAACTGCTCTGTGGTAAGACAAATAAAAAATGGGGAGAGGGAGAGGGACCATCTGGCTTGTTATCAGCACTCTGTTTAAAAGCCTGCATTCCTGATGGTTAGCATTTGTGCCTTTGAAATTGACAGCTCGCACATCTGGGAAGGCACCATCAGTTCTGAAAGATACACACAATTAAATCTTTGCATATATGCTCTCATCCAGATGACATCTTTTTCAAGAAAGGCCTTGCATATTTCAGCAAGACAATGCTAAACCGCAAACTGCATGACTTCATAAGGTAAACATGGCCCTGTCTAAACTTTTTTGACACTTGTTGCTGCCATTAAATTCAAAGTGAGCTAATGCTTTTTTTTAAATGTTCCATTGTGAATAAAATATGGGTTTTTGGGACTTTGTCATCATCACTGATTTTATTCACATTTTAGACCGCACCCCAACCTTTTAAAAAACTGGGTTTATATAATGTATTATGGCACAGTACATAAAAAAACATATAATACATCATAAATAATAAGAGAAGCTCAGTAATGGGTCAATATAGTACTAATATTGAGTTTCTCGTTCTTCCTAGCAGGAGGTTTTCTTCATCTTCACCACGAGAGAGAATGTGAGAGGTAGTTATTCCGTTTAATTCCCAGTTAGTATTCTTTTCATCTCTGGGTTAGAGAGTGTGCTGCAGGCCCAACACAGAAGGCTCACTGTTGGAGAGCAGCTACATGATGACAGACCCACCAAGAATGTTACCCTGACCGCCATATGTAATACAGCACCAGAGTTCCCTTATTAAGGAGTGAAATAATTTCCACCAAAGTGGTTGGTGGTGCTGACAGCTCAGATTAATGCTCTCTGTAAAACAGCCAGAATAACAACTGCTCCTGCACGCATCGTGAAAACTAGTACGTTTGACTGAGGGAAGCCTGCCAGCTCTACAAATTCATGCATATTTGGGTCTGTGAACATCTGCCAGCGCAAATAATTTATGCTGTTCTCTCAGCTAAGGGGCAATGAATCCCCTCTGAAAAGTTTTCTCCAACTTCTACAGTAAGGCTGAGCGTGCCCCGCTCCTCTCCCTCCCTTCCCTCTTCTCCCTGGTGTGAAGTGGTGCAGGCACACGCTCCAACCACAGACCAGGCTCAACGAGGAGCATCCCGAGGCGTGTGGGAAAGTCCCAGGCACCACTTCAGTCGATCAAGAGCCAACTGTTTCCTGTCCCTCTTTGGGCCTCAGGGTTAGAACGCGCTGTCAAGGCCATATCCACAACATCCTCCATGCTGGAGAGCAAATGGGGCCTTGCCTTGGGTGGGATCTCTACAGCAGCCCCACACGCACAGCAGATATCTGCATGTGTGCTCCACTGTTGGGGCCCCGAAGACGTGTTTCTCTACTGGAGCGATGAATATCTTATGATATCGTGGAGGTGGATCAAAACATTTGGGCTCGCTGACACTACGGCACTTTCAACAGCTCCGTTGTTGTGTTCCAACACAATGGTATCAGGTGATTAAACATCCGAGGGGAGTCATATTGATATTCAAAACGCCACCACCAACAGATGGCATATTAATCATTAATTGATTCTCTGCCACTTTTTTCTTTGATCTACAGCACAAAATTCTGCACTAATTTTTCCCCGCTATGCGCTGCTCTGTGATGATAGACTATTTATGAGCACAGATGAAACCTAACATTTCCTCTCAAATGATAATAACACAGTGCTGTCCTGTTCCTGCAGTCAACAAACCCACTTAGACATGTAGACAGCTCATGCGCCATTAGATCAACTTACAAAATGAATAACAACCATCAAAATATTTGTGTCATTATACACCTGACAGTTAATTATAGTATATGAAAACAAACCTGGAAGCAAAAAAGAAAGTAGTAATTTAATAAATTAACAGTTTGCCCTTTGACTCACGCGGCGGAGATGTGTGGGAGGAAAGCCTTGAAAAACCTCAGATCAACTCTGTCAAATGTGTGTATGCGCAGTGCAGTGTGTGTGTCGGGCTCTCCCTCCCCCCCTTATTATTCCTCTAGGCTTCACCCTGTCTCCCCAGTCCAAACCGGTCTCCAGCTTTCCTCCAGCAGACTGACGGGAGGTCAGCCTCGGGCCAATCTCCGGCAGCCCCAAAGAAGAGCTGCTGTCAACAAGCAACATGGATAGTTTGAGCACCGAGGGCACTGCTGTGGCACGTCGGGGTCAGGAAGAATCACTCAGCTTAGAACTGACCAGCAGCACAGTCGGAGGGGATGTAACTGTCACGATTCAGGCTTCCTAACGAGATATCGCCGTTAGATTCCTGCAAACCTAAAATACGTCATCCCGTCTCCTGTTGAGAAATGCATTCCGAAAAGCAACTATTTTTTAAATATAAAACATGAGCCTTCTATTTTACCACAGTGTAATAAGATTATGTGTTGATTTATTGAATATAAATCCCGATTCTTGAAGTTGAATCCTGAGAAAGCTGCATCTTGTTACCTTGTTAGCAGTGGACCTCAAAGTGCATCATACACTTGAATGCCAGATAATTTAAGATCCTAGATAAAAACCAATACAAAGCGGCTGTTCTGTAGTTAATTCAACCTTCATGAATCTAATAATGATCAGCTGTGTTTAAAAAAAAGTGTCCTAGAGATCTGCTGTTTCAACTTTGTAGTTATTTTTTGAGGCTACAGCTGGTGTTGTTAATTCTAAAATCTAATCTACCGTCAGATGAATGAGGTGTAAAAAAAATACATATAAAAATAAAATACTTGAAACACTCTAATCAAAAACTAAACACTGCAACGAGCTGACATCAGAGAAAAAAGACACAAATTGATGCAGGACTACGTTAAATATACAGAAATATGTTAGCTGGGTCTGCTTAATAAAGTGGCTGTTAAGTGTGGCTCTCAGCTCTGAAGCTTATTTCTCAGCCAAGCTTGCCCTCTGCAGGTTACAAATATGACAGCTTTACCACCTGATCTTGATTTCACTGAGAAAACAGGTTTATGTAGCTGACTTTTCATTTGAATTTTAAGGGTCATGGCTGCGGCTCAGGAAGTGAAGCAGTTTGTCCACTGATTGGAAGGCTGATGGTTCGATCCCTGACTCCAAGATACTGAACTGTAAATTTCTCCCAGTTCGTCCACTGTGCAATGAATAAAGTGTCACGTGAAGGTGGCTCTCTCATTTTCACTCATCGCTCAAGAAGAAGGCCGCTCAGAAGGTCATGAGCTGACTAGATTTGCCACTAATTGCCCCCCTACTGTTTCAAGTGACAATCTATATGAGAAGTTACAGCACTAAAACACAGCACCTCATCCGCAAAGAGAAACTTTAAAGTATAATCCGTCCTGTTAGTCATCACAATGCGCCGTATTTGTTTTGAATTAAATCTCTTTATGATTTGCTTTATGGTGATTTGCTGAAATATGTTGAAGATGCACACACACCTAACACTACTAACGTGGGGCTGTATGATCTGACTGAAAAAATAAAATAACAAGAACAATGAATGATCAGGATATTCCATCTCAATCTCCAGAGGAGTCAGAGGTTAAACGACACTCCGGCCCTTCATTTATTATCTCAGTGGGTGTTTTCAGAACAAGCTCATCAAAAAAAACAACAAAAAAAACCCCTCAATTAGCATAGAGACAAATCTACAGCGAAGAGGTGCAATCGTACCCAGACGCTGAGGTGTGGATCAAAGCTGCAGGGGGGCACGGGGGAATAGCAGATGAAAGAGGTACACATTAAACTGTTTACTAAGGTGACATGAAAAGCTGTTTTAGCTCAGCATTCAGCTTAATGAGGGCGAGAGACAGAGGCTTGTCTTTTTTAGATATTCAGAGCTGCCAGTTCACGGTCTTTTTACACCCCTGCTCAATCAACATCAAAAGAAGATTGAATTTTTCTGGCAAGGTAATGTCTAATATAGTGAAGTCCCTGCAGGTTAAATTAATGTTTAACTGTTTCACTGAAGGGCTCATTTACATTTTCCTCTCAACGCTTTCACGCTTCAGTGAGTACTGGACACGGGTTTCCAATCTGAGGGCAAAGATTGGCGCCTCGAGGAGTCATGTGGTTAATCTGAGAAGATTAACAAAAGGATGAAAAGATGTTCACTAACTTTCCTCTCATTTTCAAGCTGCCTTTGATGAATTACTATCAAATTTTGTACATTTATGGTCAGTTGGGGTTCAAGCAAGAGCACAAAATATAGCCCGATTTTACAGATGTGATTCTGATTGGAAGCACTTTCGCAATGATCAAAGTTTTTACAAAATTGTTGGCATGGCGGTAGACCAGTAAAACTAAGCAATAATTGACTCCAAAAAAACTCTGGGAAAAGCATATAGTTAAACAGAAAACAACAACAAAAAGTTAGTGATTGAACAACCAGTGAGAAGAGGCCCCACAAACCGGTACGGTCATGAACTGCTGCTCTGGAAACTGAAAATCAGTCCCAGTGATTGTGCATCCATCCTTTCCTTATCTGGGTATGGATCGCAGGGGCAGCGTAGCTAACCCAAACTTCCCTCTCTCTGCCTGCCGTCTCCTTTTTTCTCGGCTTGAATACAGAGGTTTCTCCAGGATAGATAATCTCTAGCATGTTTCCAAAATACATCACCTAGAAGGCATCAAATAGGCAACACAACTCCCAGGATTTGGAAATACAAAAATCATGGGTTCCCTTGCAATAACAAGTACTGATTGCCAGAGAGAGAAAACCTATCCTCATACAACTGTCAGTTATATTTAGAGCATAACAAAATGACTGTGATGTGGTTAAAAGAGACAATACAGTTACTGTTTAACAAAATAAATACAGCTATTACAGGCCCCAAACTTTCTCCTTTTTTTTTTTCTTTTATTTTTCATT
>VOQK01042856.1:1410-20291 GCA_015052645.1 Benitochromis conjunctus | reverse complement strand
TTTTAAGATTAGGCTTCAAACTTTCCTTTTTGCTAAAGCATATAGTTAGGGCTGGATCAGGTGACCCTGAATCCTCCCTTAGTTATGCTGTGATAGGTGTAGGCTGCTGGGGGATTCCCATGATGCACTGGGTGTTTCTTCTTCACTCACTATGTGTTAACAGACCTCTCTGCACTGAATCATACTTGTTATTAATCTCTGGCTCTCTTCCACAGCATGTCTTTATCCTGTCTTCCTTCTTTCACCCCAACCGGTCGCAGCAGATGGCCGCCCCTCCCTGAGCCTGGTTCTGACGGAGGTTTCTTCCTGTTAAAAGGGAGTTTTTCCTTCCCACTGTCGCCAAAGTGCTTGCTCATAGGGGGTCATATGATTGCTGAGTTTTTCTCTGTATGTATTATTGTAGGGTCTACCTTACAATACAAAGCGCGTTGAGGCGACTGCTGTTGTGATTTCGCACTGTATAAATAACATTTATACAGCCTCACAGTAACTGCCCAGGTTCAGTGTGGCTGCTGTTAACAGAGGTCTGATCATTCACCTGTTTTGTTATAACAGCGCGGCGCTCAACGATACAGACATCAAACTCCTGATGATCGCAGTGAAAACCCAGAGAAACCATCGCTGTGACAAACAGAGAAGGAGCAGCTCTTCTGAAACAAGTTAAGGTTTAATGAAGTGATTCTAAAAATGCCCAGACCCAATGAGCGCGAGCAGCTGAACACCTTACATACAGACCACGGATCATGTAGAGTCCCACCTGCCTCTGCACAAACACTCGTGCTGAGCAGCACCTGATTGGTCGAGTCTGACCAATCAGTCTGCAGGGAGCCGGAGAGGAAAAGCTGACCTGCACGTTTTCCCTGCTCCTGACCCGCTGAGGCACCGGGAAAACGGCACAGAGCAGTTCTGTTAATGTTTTGGTTTGTCAGCAGGTTTCCCCCTATGATGCGGCACGGCGGTCAGCCGGTGCCGTGGCTACTGTACTCGAAAACACCTTTCTTGAAGAACGAGGAGAAGCTGCAGACATCTCGTTTGGACAGATGGAAAAGGCCGTCTTCGTCCGCTCGGAGGGGCGAGCTGGAGGACAACAGCATCACCCGGAACAAGTTCCTCAGATAACGCTGTAGTGAACCACAGAAGAAGAAAGTTGCCTGTGTTAGTGAGCCAAAACATTAAGAACACTCACAGGTTAAGAAAAGTGCAGCTGGCTCTTGTCAGATGTTCATATTGAACAGATGGATACAATACAGATGTTATTCTCCTCAACATCATCAGTGCTGCTTTTGACTCCATCTCCTTCCTCTGAGAACACCTGCCCTCAGTACGATATATGGTTTTAATACTATGCTGACGACACACAACTCTATTTGTCTACTAAACCCAGAACCTGTCTTCCTTCTGCCTACAGGCCATCACTACATGGGTCACAGGCAATCAGCTCAAACTCAAAAACTTTACATTTGAAGTCTTCAAATTCATAGAAAATAAAGCCCATGTCCTTGTCACCTCTCTTTTTGTTAATGTAACGCTGTTCTCCTTAATGTTCCTCCACGTACCTCCAGGTGATTCCGCCGCTCGGCGACCATTCGCTCGTCTCGGTTTCCAAACAGCTTCTTTGGCGGGAAATCGAGAGCTGCGAGCTGAAACAGACACAAAGTTCAGAGACGATCACCTGGTGCCAGAACACCGGAGCCACACCGATGTGATTAAAGACACACCGTTGGTGTAAACTAGCCCCTTCATCAGGACGTTTCTGTGATGGAGAATTGCTGAGAGAAACCCTGGTCTGAGACCAGGTGAGTTCAGGTGACTGTGGAGGAAACCGTGGAGCGTGAGGTGTGTTTGGGCTCATGTTCCTGCTGCTGCATGAATCCTTCACCACAAAGACTCAAACCTGCAACTCCAGATGACATAAACAGTCCAGATTTAAATTCAGATGATCCTATATTGATCTGCGTTACAGTAATGAGTTACAAGGAAGATGCGTCATAATATTTCTCCAACTAACCACAGTTCACTGCTACTGATGTACTGGCTGCTGTACCATGAGTGTCCTGTGGGTTACGCTGTAAGATGTTTTAACTCAGAAAACCAGGATCACTTCCTGTCATCTATCCCCTGTTCCACTGCAGTTCACATTAATCATGGTCAAAGTTTCTGTTGATGAACTCAGTGTGCACTAAGCTCAGGCTGCTCAAAACACTCAGTTTTTTTCTTCTCTGGGATCTGGATAATGTCACTGAGAGCTGGCTTGAAGTGGGAGGAGCTAAAGCAGACAGAGGCTGAACTGAGGAGGCAAAATGAGATAAAGGATTGATTTGAAAGCTTTGGGGCTTCCACTTGGAGTAATATTTGTCCGAGTGCAGCACTCACAGCCCAAAGCGTGATCTAGGTAATGTTCTGGGCATCTGATTCAGACTCTCGTCATTCGACTCAAAAACAGAAACGTATTTCTGCTGCCTTGATCTGTAAATTGTTCTACAAGCTGATGAGATGTCTCACCTCTGGATATTTTAACTTCAGGTTCTTGTGCATTTCCCGGAAGCGGCTGTAGCGTCTGAACACCGTCCACGTCTCGTCCATCACAGTGATCTGACCAGAGAGAAGCACAAGAACATCGAGATGATAGACTCCACACTAGAGCATGCTGATCTACTCAGCCAGATGTTTAATTGCCGTTTTACAAGAATGACACATCTGGCTACCAGTGAAGCAGAACCACCAGTGCGTTTTGTATGTGTTGGAGTAGTGCACGAGTCTGTAAGAGGAACATTTCTACAGAAAAAACCTTCATGTTCATCTGAGACCCGCATCATTTTAACATTTTTCAATAGCACCTGCCACTTAACCAATTCTGGGTCTGCCGGGAGACTATCCCTGGTGACAATTGGGCGAAAGGTGGGATACCCTCCGGCAGGTTGTCAGTCCATCAAAGGGCTCTGAAACAAATTACACATCCTCTTTTTCTAAGAAACACGCCAGCTAAAGACGCAGGTCGCACAGGAACAGGCTGATGATGCAATCAGGAACAGCGTGTCCACCCTGCTTCACATGGCAAGCAGAGACCACAGGAAGTCGATGCCATTTTACGACTTCAAGTGAAGGCGAGCAAAAGATCCAAGTGGGCGGGACCTGAGAGAAGCTTTTCTCATCTTCGAAGTGAGCAATTGAAGCAACTACCAATGAGAGTGCAGGACACTGTAAATACATTAGAGGGTTATCAAGGCAACCAGACCGTGGAATGTCTACAAGCAATGAGTGAATCACTTCCAGCGTGGACGCAACTTTAGCGATGCCGGTGGCTCTCGTCTCGACTTTGGCCTGTGGCGATGGTGCTGTGCAGACTGTGATCAAACTAGGGTTTCATGTAAACAGCTGAGCTTTCAATCAGAAATGTAATTATTAACAAACGCGCCACAAGCGACCGTTTATCCCTGTGCATTGTTGCCAACCGCAGTAATTCAAAGAACACGCACAGAGTGACATGTTCAAGTCAAAAATTCATAGAAAATAAAGAGTTAAATTGTAGAAAAGCTCAAATTTTGGAAAGAAACTAAAAGTAAGAAATGAAAATTCTGGACTTTGGCAGAGTCGTCGACGTCACTTTGTTTTTGACAGAGACACATTATTTACTTCATAATGATGCGAATGCACCCCATCTGGACTTCCAGACTTGTTGGTTTGAAGATATGAACCCTCCTGTGAATGTTAGATAGAAGGCAAATACAAAGTATAAAAGTAGTGCATGTGTGAATGAGGCACATTGTATAAAGCGCCTTGAGTGCTCAGGTAGAGTAGAAAAGTGCTGTATAAGAACCCGTCTATTTAGCATTTTCTCATGGCCGTCGCCCAGGTTCACCCTGTGAGCTCTAACCTAACGCCGATTCACCAGAGCACGCCAGTCCCAGTTTTTGAAAGTTGTTCCACGAACTCTTGACAATAAACGTTCTGACCCGCTTCATAAACATGGTTGGACAGAGTGAGGGTTACGTGTCGTCACAGCGGATGAAATCAACTTCAGGGTGTGCCACGTGGCACAGTGGTTAGCACTATTGCCTCACAGCAAGAAGATCCTGAGTTCAATTCCACCATCAGGCCGGGGTCTTTCTGTGTGGAGTTTGCATGTTCTCCCCGTGTTTGCGTGGGTTCTCCCTGGGTACTCCGGCTTCCTCCCACAGTCCAAAGACATGCACTTTGAGGGGATAGGTTAATTGGAAACTCTTAATTGTCCATAGGTGTGAATGCGGGAGTGACTGTGTCTGTCTATGTGTGTTAGCCCTGCGACAGACTGGCGACCTGTGTACCCCGCCTCTCGCCCTAAGACAGCTGGGATAGGCTCCAGCACCCCCCGCGACCCTGAAAAGGATAAGCGGAAGCGAATGGATGGATGGATGGGTTTAAGCAGTCAAACCACGAACCTGACACTGTACATGTGTACCTAATAAAATGCCCAACCAGTGCAGACGCAAGCATGACATCTCAGTTTTAACATGTTTCAAGTATCCAGATAGAATCTGTGATTGGACTCACCTTAACCTCAAACTCAAAGTGCTCGTCCTTCCCCTGCCCGCGGAGAACGTGACGAGGAATGCTAATTTTAACAGGCTCCTGGACGCCGCCACAGCTCGTCCCAGGAGGATGACACACCAAGTGCTGGACAGGAAGTCATTGAAAAAGAGAGGGAAAAAGAAGTGAAGAGTAAAAGGCTGACTTGGAAAAATACCATCTGGAAATTATTCATTTACAAACCCGTATAGTCAAAAACCCAAACAAATCAGAAACCAAACCAAAAACTTTATTACTCTGTCAGCATCCCAACATCATGTCTCTGCCTAAAAATGACACATTAAATAATACCATTCCTCCACAATCTACATGTTGCATTTACCCTGATCACAGGCAAATCATTTCCACGATTATATAAACAGATAAATTTCTGTAACATGAAAGGTTAAAAAGTTAACATTTTTATTTTAATAAAACAAAATATCTGGTTTAATAAAATACTTAAAGATGAAGCACCTTTTCAGGTCCAGTTTATTAATTAGAATTTATGTAACATCTTAAAATAAATTAGGTGTCTGATTGTGCACAAACACAAGATAAATACACTGCATTCATTCAGATGTTCAGGTAATGCCTGGCTTCAGGTGCACAGGTGATTAATCAGGATCTGAGCTTCTGAGGAGCAGCCAAAGAATAATTTCCAGGATTCACATGGACCTCGTTCAGAAGGAACGTCAGCCGAGCCCCGTCTGAACTGCACCTCTCTCTTTACAGTTTGTGATGTGGGCTTCATAAAAACAAAGTCTACCACCACACAGGTATCAGTCTTCTTCACGAGCAGGCATCTGATATCAGAACGCTTGCGGAGTTTGACTCCTTGAAACTGTGGGTGGGTGGGGACCAGACTGGATCCCCGCTGCACTGGATGGAAGACGCCATCCTCTCGGAGAAGACCTACGTGGGTGTCTGTCAGGAAAAACTGGAAGATGGTGTCCTGCTGCACACAGGTAGAGTTCTTGACTTTGACGCTGGTGTAGAGCAGGGGACAAACATTAGCAAGTGAAGGTTTGCCGGGACCATCCATGTTCCCATGGATGATGTAGAGCAAGTCGGCGAGGACGCGCTTAAATCTGGAAGTGATGTGAAGCCCGCTGTCAAGGACGATGTCAGGAACTCTGGAAGTCCAATCCAGAGAGATTGCCATTAGGTCGTCAGAGAGCAATGGGTGACATTCAGTTTCTTCAGGGATCTTCTCAGGAGAGACAGCATTTAGTAGAGCCCTGCAGAAGTCCTGAGTAAGCTCTTTGCTGTATGTGAAGATAGCTAGGATGGTGTCTTCGGTGCAGCCTGTTAGGCGGATGTGCTGCCCTGCCAGACTTATCTGGACCGCCGTGATTTCTTGGAGTTTAAACCGGTGAAAAATAGTCACCATGTTTGTAGAATCTGTCCTCGCTGAGAGAATGATTAAGTCTGTCTCTGACAAAAGCAGACAGGCGGGTTTTGGGATGGGTTTCTTGCAGTTAGCAGTTCTGAGCCAAAACAGACTCAAAACCTTGCCAAAATTCTCCCGGGGAGCCAGAGATTCCAACTTTTCCAGGATCTTCTGGGATGAAAATGTCTGTAGCTCAGACAAAACTGCTGGAAGCTCGACCAGCCTCTGATGAAACACTTCTGGACTGGTAATTCTCGAAGAGGACACTGATCCTTCAGGCCAACCAGAGATGTTCAGGATCGGGGAAGTTTCATGATTCCACGTAAGCCTCAGAGCACAATCCTTCGACAGATCTACTGAACTCTCTTTGTGCTCGGCTGTGATTGGAGGTTTTTGCTCTTGCTGAAGCTGTGTTTGAGGAATCAGTGGCAGCTCTTTGGATATCGTGCTCACATACTGAGAGAGGACAACCTTCATGTCACCTGCTTGAACATTTCGAATGATGTCCCGTGTGCCCTGAAGCTTTCTACCAGCATCTTTATACACCTCAGACACTTTGTCAGCAAAGTAGCCAAAGACAAAGCTTTTATTGGCTGTCACTTTCTCTGCTTCTGCATCCGGTTCTGATTTTGTTTGACCATTAAAGGATTCCATCATCTGCTGCTGACTTACTTGTAACCACTGAATCATTGAACTGATGTAACCACTGTTAAAGCTGTGTGACTTTGATGAATGATCAGTGGGCAGTTTTGTCTCTTCTGCTCTTCCTGAATCACATGTTTGGGATTCAACCTTTTCCTCCGAGTCAGAATAAGAGTGTCCATTATGTACCTCCTGTTTTTTAGCATGATCATCGTCAACACAGCAGGCGGAATCACTTCCATCGTCTTTCTTGAAATTCTTGTTTTCATCAGATTTGTTGGTGTGCTGGTCTGGGTGCTCATCTGCTTGTTCAGAGTTCAATTTGTTGAGGTCACAAACTGCTCGGCCCACTTCTCCTTTGCTGAGTTCATTGTTTTTAGGAACTTCCACTTTTTCAATGAAAACCACCTCCGTAGATTCTAGCATTTCTTCTCTTTGAATCTGTATGAGACCACTTTCTGGTTCCTCTGACATGGTTTTGTGGACATTAGGACAGACTGCCACAAACTCCAGGGAATGCTGGAAACTAGACCCTCTGGCTCTCTGTGTGCACAAGGGGGGGAGTGGAGTCCGTGACTAAATCAAAGTGGAGGCTCTAGGAATTGTGCTGAAGTTCATAATACACCCCACTGAGAATTATAGTTCCTCCAATCACCAGGTGCACAGGGGGGATTCAAGTGATTTTAAATCAATAAAGGTGAAGGTTTGTCATGCAAATTAAATTGACAAGTGCACGAAATTTCTTTCCGAAAGCTTTGAAGCTCAAACACAGGTAAAGAAGCATTTGCAAACAGTTTTATTAATTACACTCTACCAGGGGCAAAGGTCGTCAGCTCATCTCAGCTTTGACTAAAAACATCTGCAAACACTGTTTTACCCAAGTTTGCACAGTTTGAAAGAAAAGACATTTGGATATTGTGATAATTTCGGCTTTCCATGCATTGGTTGGCCACCATCATAAAGCAGAGAGTGAGCTTTCCATTGTTGGGAAAAAGATAAACCAGCTGCAGGGTTTAAGCTGAAACTGGTTTAACTGGTACCAACTCCTACTGTAGGATTACATGCACAACACACAGTCCTCTAAAAGGCTTTGCAGAAGGCACTAACAAGACCGTTTAGCCACCAAAGCTAGCTGACACATAGAGAGCAAAGCTAAAGTGGCCAGCAGGGGGCGACTCCTCTGGCTGTAATCTTCTCCTACACTTGTATGGTTTTATCGTCTCGGTTTCTGGTTTCAGGTCTAAAGGTTCACTTTAGACACTGACAGCTTTAAAGCAGGGCAGGTCTAAACTGTGACGGACAAGCTGTGAACCTACGAGCTCAGTCATCGCATCTGGTTTCAAAAGACCAAGATGGAAACTGCAAAAATGCTCCGTGTGAGCCTCAAAAATAAATACATTAACTTTTAAAAAATGTTACAAACTAATCGAGGTGGTCTATGTCCACCTTTTATAGTGAGTATGAATGGAACTAAAGGCTAGCATCTAAAGTGTCTTGGAAGGTAAACTGTATTGACATAAAACCTCTTTCAAGTTAAAGTGAAAGGATAATTTTTCCAGTGAACACCGACCAAAACCTCTGAGGATACGTCCAGTATCGGTGACACCGTGTGATCGTCTATATTTCAGTAAGCCAAGCCCGGCGATTGAGAACAAGGTTCAAAAAAGATCAACTAAAACGTTGACCCATCGAAGCCTCTGCTGAACCTCTGAATTAAACGCTGCAGCTGTGTTTGCTTCTGTGTTTGTCAGATCTGAACATTTAAAGAGAAAGCCCATTCTCTGTTTCCTTTCAAATTAAAAGCATATTTATGGGCTCACGTTAGGACAGTCTGGTTTAATTAATGACATGCACGAGGCACATTTTGAACACGATGCAGAGATAAAGAACTGCGCTTTAATAACGCAGCAGGATTCGATCCTGGTCTTACCTGATACTTGAGCTTCCTCGGATTAATGTTTGGGACCTTTTCATCATCCTGAAAACAATCAAACTAAACTTCAGTATCTTTAAAGATAATCTGAACAAAATAAAAAGCATCGTGTTCGTTCATAATCATTATTCATGATGACAGGAAAAAGGGAGACTGATTAATAAACCCAGGGAGACAGGAAATCAAAGCACATCTGGGGACTCGTGCAGATTAGAGAGCAGGAAAAGTCTGATGGTGGGAATGAAGGCTGGAGGATCCTGGTCTTACCTCATCTGTCAATCTAACAGAGCTACAGTCGCTAACCTCCTCCTCCTCCTCCTGCAGGGTTAAAGAGCTAAACATCAGTTCTACAGAGAAAACCTGCTGGATTTATTCATCTGAACTTTACTGGAGATGACAAAATAAAGCAAATACTTTACTACAAAAACTGTGAGATCTGGAAACCCAGCAACATAACTGATCAATATTTATTGAGATGACAGAAAGCACATAGTGAAGAGCACTGTAGGTGCTGGGACACTCAGTGACTGCACTGACACGCATGCACACGCAGTCATTGTTGCACTTTTCTCTTGCACTGTTGTGTTTGTATCGTTCTGTTCTGTCTGGTGTTGCCGTGTTTTTTTGCACACTTCCCGCGGTCCCGTGCTGACTGTCTGTCATGTGTGTCACCGTGGACTCGTATCACTGTGCACCGTACCACTGCACATGGTTGGAATGACCAGGAAGCCACTCGACTAAAAGCCTTTCATGTAATTTTAAGCTGAATGGTGCATTTTGATTAACCTGCCAATTAATCAATACAACTGCCAATCAGAATTTCACAATAAAAACAGAATCAGCCTGACGGTCAGTGGTTTCACACTCTGAAACCAAGAAATGACATCACTTCTGTCACAACACTGTGTCGGATGTGGGGGATGTCGTAGGGTCTACCTTACAACACAAAGCACCTCGAGGCGACTGAGGCCGTGTTGACCGCCATTCTCTTCCTCGGACTGAGACGGTCACGTTTCCTTTACTCAAGCTTAAATGACCTGAGTGCTCAGCAGGTTAAATGCGGGCCGTGATTAACACTTCATCCCACTCGCACAATGTACATTCTCAGATTTTCAACTGTAAACTGTTTTATTTTACTTAATGTATATAATTCACTCACTGCTGCACATAATGTGCTTTTTGTACATAACTCTGTATAAAACATAATGTTCTGTTTTCTGCAGTCGAGGAGCATTTCAGGACACACTTCACTGCGTGCTGTGATCTTATAACTACGCATGTGACAAAGAGTCTTGATGAAGAGTGTGGTGCGCCTCTTACTCGCAGAGATTCTGTGGACAGAGACAGATCCATGCTGCTGCCGTTCAGGAGGTTCATCTTGCGTAGCCGCCGCTGGACTTCCTCTTCGATGTAGGCGTTTATCCTGCAGCGCACGCGCACACAGACACACACACAGCTGACTGACGTGAACACGGGAGGCGGTCCCTGCACAGTGAGGTGGGCCAGGGTGTGCCATACCTGTCATCGGACAACGGCAGCAGCGTGTTCAGACTCTGGATGTGGCCGGCAGGTGAGCCGCCGTGACCCGCCCGCTCGTCGCTACTGATGGAGTGCGTCCTGCTAGTGTCGTCGCCCTCACTGATCCGCTGCCGCAGCTTCTGGATCTCGCGCTGCACTCTGGACACAAAACACATGGTGAACCTTCAAAATAAAAGCCCTGGCAGGGAAAAAAAAAAAAAAAGCAGATCTGCCAGTTAAACCGGTTCCTTTCGGAATCCGTTTCCATAGAAACCTCTGCTGGTCCAGCTCCGCCCCCGCCCTCGGTGTCCTGGCGATGGAGCACTTGCTCCTCTGCTCTTCGGAGTCGGCCTCGAGGGAGACGCTTTGTCTCAGGGCGGAGTGCCTCCTCTCCAGCCGGGCCACGGCCTGCTCCATCGCCTCCCTTTGCTGCTTCTCCTTTGACTCCAGGATCTCCTTCTCCTTCCTCCTCACCTTCTCTTCCTGCCGCGCCACATTGGCCGTGAACTCGTAGGTCTCCTGGAGCTGCTGGAGCTGCCGGGCGCTGTGCCAGTGGAGGCTCAGCTTCTCCTCTTTGTCCTCCAGCTCCTTCTCCACCTGGAACAGCGTGTTGTCGAGCCCCGGAGGTCGGTCGCAGTTCCCGTTGCCACTGCGCTCCAGCAACTCCGCGGCTCTCAGCTTCTCCTCGGCAAGGGCGGGGAGGAGGCCGTTGGTGAGGTTGGCGAGCTGTCGCTCCTTCAACTGCAGCCTGTGCTCTGCCTGTCGGAGCAGCTGCTCCTCGTGGCAGACAGCGGTGGCGTCCTGCACTCCCTTCTCCTGCGTCTCCTTCAGGTGCTGCTGGCACTCTCTGAGGCTGTGTGTGAGGAGCAGCAGGGCGCTGCGCTCGGCGGCAACCTCTTTCTCCAGGCGCTCCCCCTGCTGCCGCAGCCCCTCCTCCAGCAGCCCCAGCTCCTTCACCTGAGCCGCCTTGAAGTCAGTGTAGCGACTCTGTGCAGCCCGCGCCTCCTCGCCGGCATCCTCGACATCCGGCCGCTCAGCGGCCTCTTTGGCGCGGAGGAGGGCTTCTCTGATCTCTGCCAGCGCTCGCCGCTCCTCCTCCAGGCGGCGGGTGTCCTCCCGGGTCATCAGGGCGGTGGTGGCTTCGTGTTTCTCCCTCAGCTGCTCCTCCAGCCGCCCCACCAGACTCAGCTGCTCACGCTCCTGCTCCTCCAGCCGCCGCCGCTCCATCTCCAGACGCATCCGCTGCTCCTCGCGCTCCCTCTTCAGCCGCTCCAGCTCGCGGTAGATCTCCGTCTGCTCTGCCGCCTCCTGGTGCCTCCGCTGCTGCTCGTCCCACTCCTCTGTCCGGTCCGCTTCATGCTCCTGTGGCTCCTTCCGTCGCCGCCTCCGCTGAAGATCCAGCTCCTGGATCTCAGAGCTCCTCTCCTCCTCGAAACGCTCCTTCTCAGCCAGGAAGTCTCGCAACCGGCTCTCAATGTCCTGGCTGCGGCGGTGGAGGCTCTCCTCCTGGCGGAGGATCCGCTGCTGCACCTCCTCGGACTCCTTGCGCTGACTCTCCACCTCCTGCTGGAGGCGCTCCAGCTCCGCCTTCTCGCTCTGCTGCTTGGCCTCCATCTCTTTGATCAGCCTCCTGCAGGAACAAAACAAAGCAAACATCGCCTGAGCTCCACCAATCAGAGAGCTGGGCTTCAGGTGGATGGACATGTTCTGACGAAGACTTCTTTACCTCTTCATCTCCAGCTTCTCCAGCTCTTCTCGCTGCTGTCGCTCAAACTCCAACCTAGGAAACAACACACCTCCATCAGTTTCCTTCGGAGCGCCCAAAACCCCCCAAAACACAGAGACGAGCAGAGCGAGCGACGGCAGCACGTCAGACTAACAGCGTGGGATGAGACGGCAGGCAGCGACACATCTAACCTCACAGCGGGACAGAAGCAGGAAGCTGGTGAGCAAATAAACAGCATGAATGAAGCAGACAGTGAGGGTGGAGGTGAGGAAGCACGGGACGAGTCGACACACGTCTTTGGGTCAAAACGGGACAGTTAGACAGGAAGTGCACGGCTGAGTCTACCTGAGGAAGACGGGGCCCTTCTCAGTGAAGAGACTGTCAACGGGACAGGGACACAGTTAATCCTTCAATCACAGCACGACAGGACACTCCCTGTCCTCCTTTAGCTACTCTTCAGGTGTGTCAGGTGACTTCGTCTTCAGACTACTTAGAAATAACAGATGTTCCCTCCTGGAACCGCTGGAGCTGCTTAAAATATAAAATTACTGTAATAAACTGTACAGAGCTGGTTGTGGATATTCAGCCATTACTCACAGCAACGAGAACAATGATTGGTCGTGACTGCAGCGCGTCGCGGGGTTAGCGATCAGACCTCTGCAGAGAGAAGAGGAAACGGCTCTCGGAGCGAGGATATCAGTCTGAGGGCGGCGAGCTCAGCAGACGTCAGAGTTAGGGACACTTGGCGAGGTGTGTCTAATCGAGCTACGTTCACTTCACACGAGTCTCAGAAGCGGCTCGGACGACGGCTTATTCCTAAATGTTTAATTATTGTAATCATCATATGATGTGAGTAATATAAAACGACCTGAAGCACGCCGTGCGCCAGCGTCCACCTGGAGGAACAGCGTGTGCAGGTCTGGACTTGCTTCTGGCTCAGCAAACCTCGTGCGGTCGTCTGAGCGCTCTCACGCCGTTTGAAGTCTGTACGGCGTTACGGCTTCCTGCATCAGCTGAAGCTCACGTCTAAAAGCGAGCTCAGAAACTTCCCGTGATGCTCGGACACGGCAGCGTTGTGCAGCGCCTGTGTGGTGATGGCGGCGGAGAGGTTTGGAAACTGGAAGTTTGACTGAATAATGAACAAACAGATCAAAGCTTCATGCAGAGCAGCTTCCTGATGGCGTCATTATTTTAGTTCACTTCAGATTTGAAATAATGACAGATTATTTGGGTGATGTGAAATGAACGCAGCTGCTCCTCCATCAGGAGGAGGCGCAGCAGGAGGCCGTCCACGTCACACAGACTCCCACTCAGTGTTGAGGACAGAGCGAGGAGCTGCACATGATGCAGTCGCTGCTCTGTTTGCAGCTTGGCTCCCCGAGGCGACAGGTTAAAGGTCAGCTGGTGTGTGACATCATCGCTTTACCGTCACTGCACCGCATGAAGCTCCTGATGGAGCTGAAGAAATCAAACTGATGTTTATGTTTACCCCCATCTTTGTGTGTCTGCCTGCGTGTGTGTCTGCCTGCGTGTGTGTCTGCCTGCGTGTGTGTCTGTCAGTCACCCGGGGTTGTAGAGCATCACAGTGGAGAGGTTCTCGCAGGACTTGGACAGATCGGTCATGGAGAGGCTGAACGTGGAGAGAAGGCCACTCTGAAACAGGAAGACGGCGTCCTCGTGAGGTTCAGCAAAGACTTGCAAAGATCTTCTCAAACACCCATCAGCACCTAAACAGAGGCCACACCCTCACCTTTCGTTTCTCCCGCAGCTTGGCCGCCTCTTTCGGATGGTTGAAGCGAAACATGTTGGTCCTGCCGAGCAGAATGACGGCGCCTGGAAACACCAAACCAAAAAAAGATTCAAATGAGAGCGACAGAACAAAGAGCATCTCTCCGTCAGGTAAAGGTGTGTCGTCTCTGGATGGATCTCAGGAACAGGAGATCCAGGAGTCCTAACACTGGTCTGAAGCATGACGTTACTGTGGCAACGCGCCCTACATTACCTTCAGCCTCTTTAACATCTGTTTAGACAGAGGAACATGCTACAGGCGACCAGCCTGAAAGACCGAGGAAGAGCGACATGTGGAAGCAGGAGGCGGTCCTCACCCTGGTTGAGCTGTGACGGCTCTGTCACCTGGACTCCGTTAACCGAACACTGAGCTCCGGCGAGCGGCACCAGAGTCACGGTCCCGTTGTGGTTCTCAAACATGCAGTGCTCGCTCTCCAGGTCCAGACCGTGCAGAACTGCAGGAGGAACGAGGAGGAGATCACTGTCAGCAACGCCATCAGCCTCTACACTCTTCATCATTACAGTTATGACTCACTGATGTCCTGCTCTGTGGACGCGTCCTCTCTGCCCACGTAGGTCCGGCCCTCCTGCAGGGAAAACGAGACAGAGACATGCAGTCACTCCACCCACCTCTGATGTCCAGCGGGGGCAGCGGTGAGTCCACAGACTGCCATGTTTACAGCGTGACAAACAAACGGTTTGGTCTCTACAGATGTTTTTAATGTGATTATCTGACCAATAATACGGCTGCTGTCTGTTTAATCGTACTAACAGAAGCTTTGTGATTGGATGTTAGTGACTGGCAGGTATCCGTGTGTGGATGCAGCCTAATCACCAATCTAAGGTTAAATTCTCAGGTTTACGGGAGCGCTCACGTCCCGTCGCTGACCTTTAAATGGTAGAGGATGATGCCGGTGCTGAGGAGGTCATCGTCGATGCCGATGAGGTGAGGCAGCTCGGAGTCCAGCACCACGCCGATGCCCTCTTTCCTCAGAGCGAGAGTCTCCTCCTGCAACATTTCACAACTTCAGCCACAAAAACCAAACATCTGCTCCGAGGAGGGCCGGACGGTAAATACTCGCCGCTACCTTGAGGATGTTCTGAGTCTCATTCCATTTGTTGGTCCACTCTTTAGTCAGCTCCAAGACCTGCAAACAGCAGAGTCAGCTGCTTCTGCCTGTAAATATAGTGCAGGTCAAGCTGGCGGACGGCGTGAGACTCACCCGGGCTTCATTCTGATGCAGCTTCTCCTCCATGCTCAGAGCAGTGGGCGAGTCCAGCAGAGCAATCTGACAAACAGAAAACATGAAGCTACTGAGCGCGCTCGACCTCGGGAATGGGATGACTTCCCGATCACAGGAAACACACCGAAGCTGAAGCTCATCGTTTGTTCAGCAGTGACAGATTTCAGGCACAGAGGAAGACGCTGTAGTCCTGCACAATAACCGCCATGTTTGTAGTTCTTACCTGGTTGCCCTGGACCAGCAGAGCTTTGAGCCGGGCGATTTCAGCCCGCAGTTCTCGGATCAGCCTGACGTTGGCGTCCTCGTTGATGGTGGGTTTGTTGATGATGTTCTTGGCTCGGTTGGCGTATCGCAGAGTGCTGAGCGTCTCGCCGTAATTTACGTCGGCAGGAGAAATGGCTGAAACAGAAGGAGATTCCGTTTTCTCGTGTTCGGGGCACTCTCTGACACTCGGATACGTTTATTTGGTGTTTTCTGCTCACTGGCGATCATAATGGTCTTGGAGTTTCCGCCCAGGCTGTCCTTCAGCAGCCACGTCAGCACCGAGTCTCTGTAGGGAACAAACACCGACTTCTTCTTCAGGTTGGTGTTCACGCTGCCCTGCGACATGTCCGCTGAAATGAGAAACATCCGTCAGTCAGAATGAGGATCGGGAACAATCAGGGCGGGTTCTAACGAGCGGCCCGACTCTGAGATTGAAAATGGTGAACCCCGCCCCTGAAATCAAACCGTTCCTGACCTAAAGCAGAGATGACGTTGCCCAGGGTGACCAGCGACTTGTTGATGTTCCCGCCCTCCTTCAGTCGGACGCCAGTGGCTCCGGTGGCGTCAGCTCGCTCGCTGCCGGCCAGATCGACCAGGTGAATCTTACTGAGGGTTTCACTGGGCATCTCGGCATCAAACTTGGCCTACAAGGATCAAGCAACAAAAAAAACAAACAAAGGTATCCAGCCAATCATCATCATCCGTGAACGTTTACACAGCAAATCATCCACAGCCATGATTCTGCGGTTCAGTCAGCACCCGGCCGCTCGCCGCTACGAGAAGCATTCGCGATTTTGGTTCTGATGAAGTCGTCACCATCTGGAAACACCAGATGTTTTAAAGCAAACTCCACTTTACTCAGAAAGCCTCCGAAGTCACAGCTCCTCGTTACGCCGTTCTCACATCATACTTTTACGGTGACGCGGGACAGGAAGCGGTCGGTGGTTGGATTGCTACATCTGAGTGCTCGAGAGCTGTGATGTCACACTGACCCGGCGTTTCATAATCTGGCTCTTTATAATCTTTGAATACGGGACACACTCGACTGTGCGCGTTCACACGCAAGGCCTCGTCTTTATAAACAACATTATTACATTATAATAATCATAAACACATAATGAGCAGCAGATACATGACAGGAAATAGAAAAGGAGAATATTTCAAACCTCTCCTGGTTCTTCTCGGGTTTCGCTCGCTGCCGGCACCACGTTTTTACGTCACTTCTCTCCGATTATTGATAAAATATTGAAATTTAAATATTCGGCTGCGTTTTTAATGCTTCTTTTTTGATGAGGTGGAACCCGTGACCGCTGCTGACCTGTGTGAAGTTGATGGTGAAGATGGCATGCGAGCGGCTGCTGACGTCGTTCATGCCGGTGCTGGCGGTGGTGCGGTTTATGTTTCCGGCCTCCATCAGCTCCTCCACATCGCTGTAGTTCTGCACCAGGTGTTTGGACAGATCTGAGGTCAGGAGGGAAAACACGCCGAGCTCAGAGAGGACGAGCGTATCGAAGATCAGACCAAGCAAAGGGAATCACAGTAAGGTCGGGCGATATGTAAAGATTTTCCAACCGACAATCGTCAGTCCAATAACCAATGATAGGTGATATATTTGCGCAGGCGCAGACTTTTTGGTGGGCGGAGCAATGTGATCATGCACGGACCGATTTGTGCGTTTCTACGGTTTGTTTGGAGGGAATATTTGACCTTCTGTTTGTTTCAGTATTTATAGAAATACTTTGTGGATTATTTGTTTATGTGAGATGCACCAAATTGCACAAAAGACTACGTCTGAGATGTTCTTTATGTTTGCTGGAAGAGACGTTGTGATTTGTAACTGACTTTTTGTATTTGTTGTTTGCTCGAGTGTGTCAGACAGACAAACACTGGACCGGCCTGTAAACATGGCTGTAGTGGAAAAAGAAGCCAGTTTGTCATCGTCTCCCTCCCACTGTTGTGGGTTTTTATTTAAATCAAATGTGTTGTTTTTCCTGAACATGGCTGCTGCCGTTCGTTCTTTCTGTTATGACTTTGAGTGAAGACATCGCTGCTTTTGCTCGTGCCGTTAAAACAGCGCCATAACTTTTTCCGTTGACTGCTTCTCTTAACTTCAACCAACATTATTAGCAAACTTACTCATGGCCAAATAAATAAATCGCTCGTCAAACGATCGGTGAAAGGCTCGGCCTGTCATCGATATATTCGTCCAATTGCCCACGCTTAACGCACAGGCTGTGTGATATGGACGTAGTGAGGCTGATGGTTAACACCTTAACCCCCCCAGAATCATCGTGGACAAAGGAAACCAAACGCTGCATCAGCATTCGTCACCGGTCCTAACAGTCTTACCTTCTACGTAAGGCCCGCCTTTGGGGTGCTCCCGGACCCTCAGGTTGTAGGTCTGAGTGGACTTCCTCCTCAGCAGGTCTCTGACCCTTTCATTGTAGATCTCCAGGTAGCTGATGGCACAAGCACAAACATGAAAGCAGCCTTTCCAGAGTTTCAGGCCCTCGGGTGTTGGAGCTTGACTCTCACCTGACTTCTGTGCGAAACGAAGCTTCGTCCCATCGAGTGGCCTCCGAGATCCGACTAAACAAACCCTCACAGATCCTCGGGATCAGGCCGGCGTCGCCCTAAACCGAGACGACACACATCACATCACCAGGCTGAGCTTTCCTCTACACCAGGGGTGGGGGACTCCAGGCCTCAAGGGCCGGTGTCCTGCAGGTTTTAGATCTCACCCTGGGTCAGCACACCTGAATCACATGATCAGTTTATTAGCAGGCCTCTGGAGAACATCAGGACATGTTGGGGAGGTCGTTTAGCCATTTAAACCAGCTGTGTTGGACACATCTAAGGACACATCTAAACCCTGCAGGACACCGGGCCTGGAGTTCCCCACCCCTGAGGATTTGACACCAACTCTGAAGCTTCGGCTCAGCTCGGTCAGCCACAGAAAAACTGAACATCTAGAAACAAAGGAGCACGTCTGGATCGCTCTCCTCAAACATCCTGAAGAAACGTCAGTGTCGATGCTGGCGAGTAATTCAGCAATCTTCCAATCAGCACCAGCTTCACCTGCCGGTACGTCAGCGTTCGAGGTATTTTTGAGTGAAATACGTGAAGTTTAGTGTGAGACGTCGGCATGTGTGCTGAACATCACAGACAGGCCGGTGAGCAGGCAGACCAATCCTTAACGAGGTGCAGTGATGAGATCACCGAGGGTCACAGTGACCGAGCCTCAGCCGCGATCGCTCAGTAAAGACGGTGTAAGAAGAGGCGGAGCGCGACCTTTGACCCTTCTGACCTGCTCTCTGTGTTTTGAGGTAACTTTAAGTATGACATAAACTCAGCGTGCAGAGCTTCAGTTTGTAAACGACTCAAACCAATATTATTAATATTCTACATTCTGTCGCCCGCCCACTGTGAACACATGCACCTGTGCTGTCAATCTGAAGCTCCTCCTTCCCCTCAGCATTACATCAGCTCTAATTCAATGGACCAATCGGCTGTGAGCAGAGAGCCACAGACAGCGCGACAATATTAAAGTGCGGCCCGTCACCGTCCTGCTGTCGGAAGAACCCTGACTCGTGACCTCGACTTTTCCTCGTTATCATTTAAAATGAGATAAGGCGGGTCCGAGTCAGCTGACAGATCGATAACCCTATCGGCAGTCTCACCGGTGCTCCCATCATGGTGTAGGACTTCCCAGAGCCCGTCTGACCGTAGGCGAAGACGCAGGCGTTGTAGCCCTCGAACGCCGCCTTCAGCACGTCGGAGCCCAAATCTTTGAAAACCTGCGAGTGAAAGAGAATAAATGAGGTTATA
>VOQK01042851.1:4280-19944 GCA_015052645.1 Benitochromis conjunctus | reverse complement strand
AGCCAGCGATGGATAAAAGAGCTGCCAGAGAAGTAAAGTAGGTGATGAGCTGTCTGATAAAAGAGGTCCTAATGTAAAAAGGCAGGTACACATGAAAGATTAAGTAAAATGCTCGATAAAGACTGAGCAATGCTTTCAGCTCTCCTTGACTTTTTCCGCCTCTCCTGCTTTCTCATTCAGGCTTTGAAGTTGAGGTCCTCTGTTTATTCATCAGTGACCAGAAAGAATTGATTCGATGTTAGTGCCAGCAGGCCCTGAATGTGTCTGTGCAGGGTCTCTTTTTTTTTGTAATATTTTAGTCTGTTGTCTGTCAATATGTAAAAATATAGTTTAGGTTTTGTTTTGGAGGGTAAAAAGTGATAAAGTCCCTGTCACTCTGTGACATGCACGGATAGCAGTCAGTGTGAATGTATTCAGGAGTGGAGACATGTTCCGCTTTCTGATAATTAAGAAAAAAATGGCATCTCTGATTTCCATAGTGATTGCAATTAAGCTCAGGCAGTTCAAAGTGTGCACTGCAGCCTTAATAAAATAAGAAAAAAAATCATTTCTACTTTCCTGTCTTTTCTTTGAAATGTGACATAAACAGCTCCATTGACTTTTGCCCTTTAAATATGAATGAGATTATATCACCAGTCCTCTTTCCTTCTTCATTTGCCATTTCTTCACTTTTATTCCCTCTGCTCTCTCTCCCTTTTTTATAATTTACCTGTGGTACTTCTGCCAATGATGCCTTGACACTTTAGTCTCTTCACCCTTCACTTTTACATAGGTTAGTAGTTAGCTATTATATTTTTTCATATATCTGGCACAAATCAGAGCGTCAGTCTAGCGTTAAAACTTTGCTCTCCGGAGGACATGAAGGCATGATGAGTGCCGGCCTAAATTACCAGCAGTCTTGGTGTGTTTTGCTGAGTCAGCCTGATTGTGTGTTTGTTGCGTGTGTTTACGCTCATGTTGGTGTGTCTGCTGGCACCTGTTTAGTAGCCAAGTGTGCATAAGAGCGTGGCTATGAATAAAAAATTAACCGTGCACACTTGCATGCCTCAGTGTGCGTTCGACACGCTCATTAATTAAACATTTTCTCTCTGATCGACCAGACACTCACCTCGAGAACCAATTAAGTAGCTGTTGAGTGAAAATTTAGAAAATTTCTGTTTCAACTCTGCTAAATAACAAAGTCAAGCATCTAAATTTTTTATCTCAAAGTGTTGCATCAACAGACTTCTGTCCATTTAAATATTAAGCTTGTTATGTCATCAGTACTCGCTTTAATTTCTCTCTCTCTGTTTTAACTGCACTGTATTTGATGTTTTGTTTGATTTTCATAAAGTTTATGTGTCTTCTTATGTGTCTATTGGGGACAGCCGATATATTGTTGGCAGCCAGAGTGACTCAGTCTGTTAGTGTTTCAAGCACAATCACAGAGCTATTTTTATAGACACATGTTTTCTCTTTACCTCTGTCTGCTCTGTCCTCATATGGATTCTCTCATTCAGCGTTCTTTAGCGTAACTTGCAGTATTATCCTGAAAGAAAATAGGGTGTGTGGGGGTGTGTGTGTGGACGGGTATATACGTCTTCGTGGGGACCAAAAATTGGAAGTTTACCATTCTCGTGGGGACCAAAACCCCGGTCCCCATGGGGTTGAAGGCATTTTTCACACTCAAAACGTGGTTTTAGTGACAGGATTACAATTACGTTATGGTTAGGTTTAGAGTAAGGGTCAGGGTTAGACATTCATTTTTGATGGTTAGGGTTAGGGTAAGTGACTGAAAAGCATTATGTCAATGAGATGTCCCCACGAGGATATAAATACACACGCGTGTGTGTGTGTGTGTGAGAGAATCAGAGGAACACTGAAGCTGATCATTCTGCTTCATGTCTGAATCACCCCAACCCTTCATCATAGAAAAAAAACTGTGATGTCAGAGTGAAACATGCAGCACTCAGTTAGATGGTAGGGTCAGTGGTCAGCCTGTGATGGTCACACACCTTTTCCAGCTGCTGCACATCAGGAGTCCCAACAGTATCATTCACAGAGATGGGTGGGTGTGGGGGGCATTTTTACATCTGATTTCAACCTTTAACAACATTAACATTAACAAACATTAACCACTGAACCAGCGGCTCTTGGAAGAGAACTCTGTACATGCGACATTCTCTGCCGGAGGGAAAGGATGCCAGCCCCTGAGGAGGCGTGGAGATTTCTCTTGCTGACTGCAGTTTAGGTCTAAGATGAAATCCTCCTCCTCTTCAGCTTCAGGCTGATCCCCCTGGGGGTTCCCATGGAAGCAGGAAAACATTGGCACATCCCCATCCAATCAGAGGATGGGATTAATCTGACTAATGAAACCTGTATGTATACCAGCAGGACCGTCAGTGTTCACCTTAAATAACCCGCATGACTCATGAGGTGCCTGTATTATCAACTATACGGTAATCATTAACTGGAATCAATTTTTCTGTTCGATCCTCTGACGTCACCAGTTAGTGATTGATTATAGATCAACTTTTTGTGAAAAGCTGAACAAACTCATAATAATCTATACCTGTGACGCATCTGTTGCTGCTCAGGTGGGCAGTTTTGCTGTTTGTCACCTGCCTGTTACACACTTTGAAGGTAAAAATAACAGGAAACAAACCGAGGCTTTTGTTTTGAAACCCCGGAAGCGGAAGCAGAGGTTGTTGGCCGGATCCGCTCCCGGTGAAGTCCACGTCAGTCGTCAGAGCACACCTGAGAAGTCCGGACCCGGACCGAACCGAGCTAAAGTCAGACCCGTTCACGCTCCTGCGCATCATGGCGGACGAGGCCACGCGCAAGGCCGTGTCGCAGATCCCGCTGTTAAAGATGCACGCGGGCCCGCGAGACCGCGTTCTGTGGCCGCAGCGGCTGAAGGAGGAATACCAGGCGCTGATCCGCTTCGTGGAGCAGAACAAGGCGGCTGACAACGACTGGTTCCGCCTCGAGTCCAACGCCGACGGCACTCGCTGGACCGGCACGTGCTGGTACATCCACGAGCTGTTGCGCTACGAGTTCCGGCTGGAGTTCGACATCCCGGTGACGTACCCGGACACGGCGCCCGAGGTGGCGGTTCCGGAGCTGGACGGGAAGACCGCCAAAATGTACCGCGGTGGGAAAATCTGCCTCACCGAACACTTCGCGCCGCTCTGGGCCCGGAACGCACCGCGTTTCGGTCTCGCGCATCTCATGGCCCTCGGACTCGGACCGTGGCTCGCCGTGGAGATCCCGGACCTTATCAGCAAGGGCATCGTAGTCCACAAGGAGCGGCAGGCCGAACCGGCGACGGAGTGACACCGGACTGAGAACCGAACCGGGCCGGAGGCAGGGCTGAAAGACTGAAACTAGGAGAGTAAAAACGGTGTTAAAATGAATGGAGTCTGGTTTGAAATGACATTGACTCTGTTAGTCATCGCTGATCTGTGTCTGACGCTGTACAAGTAAAAACGGCCAGAGAGTATTGAGTCTGGTTGGGAGATCACATGGGCATCTGGCTTTTATTATTGTTCAGTAATAAGACTAAAGGAGTAAAGTTAGTGACAATATGAATGGAGTCTGGTGGCGAGGTGACCCACAAAACAAGTTAATGGTCATAATAAAAGGTAGAAATGTGTTGATATAATAAATGGAGATTTACCATAAAATAACTTAAACCCACAGAAAAAAGTTGGAAAAAATTAATGGAGCCTGGTGGAAAGGTGGCCCACAGATCGTTTCACAGTGAAACAGGTCAAAGTCTGTAGGCAAAAATATTGTAACAAATTGATGTTTATATTTTTATTGCGCCATAAGGATGGGTAAAAATGGTGCTAAAATGAGTGGAGTCTGGTTTGGAAATCAAAATGGCTTCTGGCTTTTGTTTGTTTTGTTCAGTAATGAGACTGAAATAAGAAAAAAGTGAGAAGATGAATGGAGTCTGGCAGAGCGGTGACCCAGATTTTTAACATAACTGTCAAAGCCTGGAGCCAAAAGTAGTATTGATCTAATAAAATAATGTTAATATTTTTATTGTGCCATAAGGAAGAGTATAAACAGTGGGAATTTGTATCAAGTCTGATGGGGCAAAGACGCCAAATGATCAGACTGCAGATGTTCTGTTAGTTTGATCAAGAGTAAAAACACGTAATATATGAATGGAGTCTGGTCTGTCACTGTTTACATCCAGACTAGCAATAAGTTCCCAAACAATAAATAATATTTTGATTTCCTCCTGGTTTTATTGTTTGTAAAATATTTACAGATGTTTGCAGCTGTGTACGATGTCAAATTTAAATCACAAGGACATTTAATGGGTCATATAAATAGGGATGTTACTGATTCCATCACATCCTGTTACAATAATGAGTCACATTCTAAACAAAAGGAGACGCCATTTAAACAAACAAAAAACTTAGTTTGTTTCAACAACAAGAGTGTGTGTATGTGGTCCCGATCGGCTGATAACAAAATCAGTCAGTACACCTGGATAAGCTCCGCCCACTCAACCACAGGCCACACCCCATTCTCTTGCACATTGCTTGGCGATGACTTCCAGTCCCAGACCCTCAGTGGGATGTTCCAGGAGGCGCCATAGTTTGCAGTCACGTAGTCAAGCGTCTCACATGGAACACGCACTTTGAGCTCAAGAAGCTCTGCCCAGCACAGCGAGAAGCGTGGAAAGACATACCTGGTGATAAGAAAAAACCAAACATAAAACTTTAATTTGCAGCAGGGTTGAAAAAGCGACCACAGAATGTAATGACTTTATGTAGAAATGAACGCCATGAAAATTACGCCGTCTGTACAAATATTTAAAGTGAAAGGATTTTACTTGAACTTCCTGCCGCTCTTTGCCTGCGTCCCACCATTCCACATGATATCGCCGTTGTCGTAGAAGAAAAAAATGTCCAGCTTGACATCTTCAATCAGAAATGACAGCTCCAGACTGTCCTCCACCTTTTATCATGAAACATCCGCTTTCAGAATAAAAGACAGAAAACTAAACTTCCCAATAAAATTATTTCAGAATAAAAGGAAGAGGAAACTAAGTGTGCGTTCGAAAAGTCCATGTTTCTCTGGAAGTTTCCTCACTAAGACATGACTCCAAACACTAGCACAAGGAGAGGAGAAAACATGTCCCATAATTCATTGCGAACAACCATCCAACCATTTATGAAAACACCAACAAAATAAAGTGGATCAGATCCACTTTGATGTTCCTTCTAACTGCATTTTCCATTTCATCCACAACCTGTGGATATATTTATAGTTTTTATCAGCAGCTGTTAAATTCACAGCTGAACTCTGAACATCAAGCCGCTGGAATAAAAACTTATAAAACTACTTCCTGTTGTTGCTGCATGAAGAAAGTAGAACACTGTGTGAGTTCAAGATTATGATGTATAATAAGTGATCAATGAGTGTTTAAGGTTCTGTATGATCAGTCTTGTATTACGGTCTTTAGGACTCATGTTTACTTCAGGTCAGCTGGGATTAGTTACAATGGAGGGAAATTTAAAGAAATCCTAAACAGGCTGGCGGAAACAAAGTAAATATACGGTGGGTAAAAAAAGTATTGAACAAGTCACCAATTTTCAAAGTAAATTTATTTCTGAAGGTGCGATTAATATGAAATTCTTACCAGATGTCGGTGATAACACATCCAATCCACACATGCAAAGAAATCAAACCATAGATGTCCATAAATATGTGTAATAATGATAAATGAAATAGAAAATAATTGAACACGCTTACTGAAATTTAATTAATACTTCATACAAAGCCTTTGTTGGTGACCCCAGCTTCATATTCAGCTTCTCCTGTATGGAGAAACTAGTCACAGCATTGCTCAGGTGTGATTTTGGCCCATTCTTCCACACAAACAGTCTTAAAACCCCTAAGGTTCTGTGGGTCCTGTCTATGAACTTTGACCTTTTGTTCTTTTCAGTTGGTTGAGGTCAGCTGATTGGCTGGGCCATTCTAGCAGCTTTATTTCTTTTCTCTGACACCAGCTGAGAGTTTTCTTTCATCTTTTTTTTTTATCTCCATCATCCTGGTACACAGCAGCAGATTTTTATCAGGAATTTCTTGGTACATTTTTCCATTCATCCTTCCTTCAGTTATATGAAGCGTGTCAGTAAAATATGCTGTAAAAGAGCCCCACAACATGATGTTCCTACCTCCAAACCTCTCTGTTAGTGTTCTGGGGATGATATTGATGTGAATTCTTTGCATGTGTGGATTGGATGGGTTGTTACTGACATCTGGTGAGAATTTCAGAACACAAACATTATTTACCGTTAGATTATGAGAAGTCCCAGTTGTGACAGGTGCATGTATGTCTGCATCACTTGGTAGTTTTAACAGCATAGTGCAACATTCAAGCATAACTCTATCACACTAAACTTTTATCTGTTACAGGTTCAGAAGAGAAGTCGCTCGCTGTGTGAAACCTGCTGAGAAAGAACAGCTGAGTTCAGCTCATTTCTGCTGTTTCATGGAAACAATTACCAAGGAGCAATATGTGGGCTCGCCTCTGAACGCTCAGCGTGGAGACGTTAGTGAATCTGACCCTAAATGTTCCTCCTCCTTTAAAATTCCAGCCTTTCTAATGAACGATGATTTTCACATGTTTACGTCACCTCCATAAACCAACAGACACATTATGGAGAGGTAATGCATGCTTTGTAGTCCATCTTTTGCAGATTGTAGTTTCTATATGGCGGACATGCGGAATCACGACATTAAGCAGGAATGAGTGTGAGGTCGTTCAAATCCTCAGCACACTACTCTTCTCTTTTTCTAAGTCCTTAGTAATTCTCCTACCCACTTTTTCTTGAGCTTGATGAAAAGAGGTTAGGAACACGAGATGGTAGGTACTTTTGGAACACACCCTAAACTTGCCAGTAAGACAGGTTTTCAGAATAAAAGACAGATTTTGCAGTAAAATTTTGAAGTTGGTGACTGAAGATGAAGCATGAAAACGTTATTGGTGTTAGAAGCAGAAAAAAGTTGAAGAAGATGAAATTCAGACAGTAAAAGATAAAAATAAAGATTTTGGACCTTTCCAAACTTGTGTTTGAGCGTCAGGCCGGCATCTGTGAACGCCGCGATGATGTCAGGCCTGTAGTCGGCGATGAAGATGCCAATGTCGACGTCACGGCTGTATGAGATGATGCTGCACTGCCTGAACCAGCCTGGAGAGGGTGACACACACGGACAGGTGGGATGACAGGGTTACCTGCACACACTGAATCAATTACTCTTTTTGACTAAGGTGCAACTTCCTCAGGTGTGATTTACCTAGATGTTTAAACCACAGGTAGTAAGGCAGGTGACCCTGATTACAGGTGTTGTCAGCACAAACTAGGGATGTCAGACAGCAGTTTGGCCTCTGTGTGACCCTACAGTAGCACACCTCAGTGAGTCACTGGGTACCTGCTCCTCTGCAGGAGCTTTAACAGGAACAGGTAGACAACCTACAGTCAAAGATTCTGATGTTGGAAGTCATCAGCATACCTGACACACCTGTTGTAAACGTTATAAGTGACAGTGACCTCTGTGTTTCACTTCCTGTCTCTGTGGTGGGGTGGTAACCTGCTCTATTTTAGTCCAGTCATGTGAGTCTCACTCTTGCTGAGTGCTCCAACAGGCGCTGCAGACACCTGTGTATGTTTCACAATAAAAGTCACCAAAAGAACTTGGGAGATTTCAGCTGTTCACCCAGGGTCACCACGGCGAGGTCGCCGCATGTCTAATCTGTGGCAGACGCAGTTCCTGATGCAGCCCTCGAGGGATTCTTGTCTCCCGGAATCAAACACAAATATGACCAATAACAGGAAACCAGGAAATCAACCTGTGTCAAAATAAAAGCCTGCTTAAAAAAACCCCCAAAAAACACCAAAAAAACAGCAGGTGTGCTGAACCTGCAAAGGTGAGTCAGGAGGTGGAGTTACCCAGACAGGTGCCGCTGCTGAGCCAAAACGGAACATCGAGGCGAGCGAGCGTTCGAGCCGCCAAATGAAGCAACGCCTTTGCTTTCCTCCGGAAATCCACTGCCGCCGCAGACGAGTCGTCGGGGTAGAGCTGCAGAGAAGCAGTCACATGACGGGAAAGAGGAAGTTGAAAAAAAGATTTGTTTATAATATTTTTCCATTTCCTGTTTCTCCCCTCTTTTTACAATAAAAAGAAGTGTTCATTCAGACCTGCAGGAAGCTGCGAGCGTCACGGTAACGGCACTCCAGGAAGCGGGCGTGTTTCTGCTGGGCCAGAAAGCGGGAAATGTTTCGCGGGACTCGAACATCCAGGCCATCAAGGACGGTCAGGATGAGCTGTGGCCTACAGGGGATGTCATATGACAGGAAGTTCATTAGTGCATCCTCTTTTGTCACATTTACACACAGAACGCGGTCACATGATGTCAGCACCTGTCGTAGGCTCCAGCGTAGCGCCCGTAGTCGAGCACTTTGAAGGCGGCAAAGCTTCGGTCTGCGTCCCCTTGGAGGCGTAGCGCTCCGTGCCACAGGTAATTCCCGCTGCGTTCGTACAGGAAGACCACCTGTAAAGAGCACAGGTTACATCGTCAGCTGTTTCTGTCACCTGAATCGGATTGTCGGCACATCTGGCCCCATCCACCTGAATGACGTGACTGTGGAGGCGGAACAGGAAATGCAGGGGAATGTCTTCTCCTGATAGTGTGTCCAGGCTGGCGAGTCGCGGGTCCACTCCCCGCAGCTCCATCACCTCAAAGCCTTTCTGCTCAGCTGCCAATAGGAAGCCAGGCTGGTGGACAAACAAACAACTACAGTTTAAAAAAAAAACTTTATTTAAACTCAGGATCTGCATTTTCCCACGCTCTGAAGACAACACACATGTCACTCACATCGTACTTCCATTGGTTGGCCTGCAGAGCAAATGACATAACGGCTCGGCCTGTGCACAGAAAGCTGCAGTGCGGTTCGCGCATGAGCCGGTCACGCTGCCGCAAGGCATCCTGGGAGAGCAGGGCCAGTGCGGCGGTGTCAGTGAGGAACAGTGGCAGCTTGAAGTGCTGCGCTAATGCTAGAAACTTCTTCACCACCTGCTGCAGGGAGGAACAAAGCAACTGTTAGCGTGGTAACCATGGTCAGGACAGGAAGGGGAGGAGTTTAAACGTTTAACAATTAAATATAAAACAAGCTAATTTTAGGAGCCACAATACAAGTTTACACATTGTACAAATTTCATGACTCGTGTCTACATTTTGTGCAAGAGAAGCGAGACGTATAAAGATTTGTTTTAATGTATCATCAGGCATGGCAGCATGCAGTTTTTCTACCGTGTGACATGTCATTTTGATCATTTCAATTGAATCGAGTCGATTCGATCCACGATTTGATTCGGGGAAATATTGCCTCAGAGAGTCAGAAATATTATAAAAAGAAAACCATGAATCAACATATGAACATTACCTGATGTTGCTAAAGCGAAACAGAGCAAAGTTACAGAGGTTTTATTAGAGACACAGCTAAGTGTTTTGCAATTTGGCATCATTTTAAAAAGTTTACATTTCTTCAGTATTGAACAGCAGAAATGCGACTTTCTTGTCGGAAGTCATTTAAATAAATAAAAAATAAACAGCGGCCCACAGCTGTAAACAACGATAGACTGGTGCGCAATAAGCAAGCGAATAATATAGAGAACAGAGATTTTTTGATGGGAAACTGTTCTTGAAGTACACAGAGAGAGAGAGAGAGAGCTCTTCAGGAAGTGTGATTTTATCGTGGTGGAAACTAAACAGCACAAGAAAGAGGGAATTCATGACGATGTTTATGTGAAGCGAAATGTGAAGCGTAGTTTGGATCTTCTTTTGCTGCTGGTTCAGTCGATTTTGGTTGGAGAGAGACAAAACCTGCAGGATCAGAATCTAGCGCAAAAAAAAAAGACGTAAACACAAAGTGCGGACCCAGTGCATCAAAATCAATGTCGGCTTTAGCCCCGACGGTGTGGCCGTGTACGTGTTGTCGGGTGAGAAAGCCGAGAGCTCACTGATTCTGATGCGTTGGGTCCGCGCTTTGTGTTTACATCTTTTTGCAGAATCCGTTTACCTGCTCTCATTTGCTGTTTTAGCTGTTTGTTGGTTGGCAAAATAGTTTTATTAGGGTTTAACCTGAGATTCGGGTGTTTCGGGCAAAATAAAATACATTTTTAAAAATCGATTCAGGATTTTAATCAGAAAATCGATAATCAAAACCCACCCCTATTACTTACCCATTGGACTTGGCTAGAGGTCAGGTGACCTGGAGTCAGGTGACCTGCTGGACGGAGGATGTGAGGGCCAGGGTGCTGCAGGAGAATGGAAGAAAAGAGTGTCACCATGACGACCCTGCTCCCGCACGAGCCACCCTCAATCAGCCCTAAGACTGTGACATGTCCTGATGGAGGGTTAAACACTCACACATGTGACGCGGTTACTGTAATTCGAGCACGTGGACAGTTCAGTATCTCATCATGAGTAATGTTCATGTACAGGTAATATCAGTGTACAGCTGAGCTGGAACACATAGGAAACCTGATGATGATGAAGACCATCTAGATGCTTATTCCTGACCTAAAATATTTTAACTTCACATTCAGGTACACACACCTGATAGCATTTACTAGCTTGTTATAAATAAAGTTTACCTTACTGCAGATTCAGGAACGACCCATCTTATCTTCATCACCTAAACCCCACCTGAGGAAGACTGTGCCCTGCTGTAGACTCCACCCCCTCACTGAAAGGCTGCCCTTTCACCTGTCACCTGTGCAGGTGTGTTTATCTGTGTCTGCTCTGCACAGACATAAACACATTAAACTCATAAGTATAATATAAGACCTGGTGTGGTTCTTCTAATCCTGCCATCACAAACGCAACTGAATGCTCAGAAACAGCTAATGCACAGATTAGGATTTTATTCTGAAAGGGCAGAGGGCTGACTGGCCACTGTGACCTTTTAATGGTTCATTAGTGACATCACAAACCGTCAGATTAAGATTAGGTCACACCGGAAGCCTCTGACATCACATGAAAGCGTTTACACGGGTATGGCTCACCTTGCTGACATACTTCCGGTAGTAGTGCAGCTGGAATAGCAGGAACACGGAGCTGCTAACAATGAGCAGCGCTAACACGGCCGTCCGGTTCACACGAAGCATCCGGAAACGGGGTCCGTCGCCGCGCTGCTCATGCCGTCAGAACCGAGCTCGGGGCACGAGGAAACGTCACGAAAATACTCAGAGCACTGCGAAAACCACCAAGCCGTGCACGGCCGCCGCCATATTTAAAAGGGTTCACTTCCTGCGCGGCCTTTCACAGTAAAAGCCCCAAAAATAATAACGCTGAGAGGCTCAACTTCCTGCTGAGATTTTCAAAGAAAAAAGCTGAAACACGTTTCTTCGAAGGAAACATGAAGAATTAAATATGACAGCTGTGGTGTTTTAAACTGTTTTATCCACACAGCATGAAAATATGATTATTCTTTATCGATACACTGAATATTTATCGGCATCAATTTTTAATTGTTAAATTTCCAAAGCAAAACTACTTTCAATCAAAACTAAAATAGCAGACTGGTCCAAAAATGATCTTAAGGTACAGCATACAGACTACAACAAGTAAACTAAAATAGAAAAATATCAATTCTTTTAGTTTTTTCAGTCTGGTCAAACTTGTAACCACAACTAGCCTGAGCAGCTCATAAACACTGTGAACTCCATCACGTTTACGGCAGAAATAATCAGGTTTACAGCCTGATACACAAACTGCTCTGGTCTCTAGAGATAATAATCGCAAGATAATTTACTCATTCACAACAGTACAGTGAGAGCATGGTTTTATAACTCACCTGGATTAAAGTTTGCATTATTAGGGACGTGGTTAATGTTGACATTGGTGGCTGTAGATGATTTTTCTTATTTTGACATTTCAACAAAGAGTCATGTACAAGTATAAGTGGATAAGAACCAAGCAGTAGTCAAACAAAAGAACATTTAAAGAACAGTATAGGTCAGGAATAACTCGAAGCAACATACAAGTACAGTAAGGTGACATAGCATATATAAGTACGCATATACAATTTTGTTACATCAATCGAAAAGCTGCATCAAAAACTCAAGTAAGGCATGAGCTTTATTTAAGTTACACTTATCTAATGAAGCCTTCCACAGCAGAACTTCATTTTTAAAGCCAACAAATATTGGAGTTATTTTCAAAAGGCAACATTTGTGAATGAAAAAATGTGCAACTATAATTAAGTTTATAGCTTTTTCAGATTTTTAAAGACACACCACACCATGCTGAGATACGCCAAGTTTTCAGCTAACCGCTGTTTGTTAACCACCGTGTTAGTTAAACTGTGTTAGCTTTGGCAATTTTAACAGGTTCAACTAAAGAAGTGGGACTAAATTATGTGTTTTTGTGGCAGGCAGGTAGTAACAAAGGGCTTAAAGATAAAACTTAAAACTGCTTATTTTCTCAGTTGCCTGTTATGTGTCGACACAACACTGGTTTATCCCAGAATTTGGAGCCGTTTTATGCTTGAATGATTCAAAGTTCAGAGGGTCACCAAACCAAAACATTCCTGTAAAAATGGTCAGGTACAAGGACTGGACTAAAAAATGACAAAGAAGAACTTTAAAGAGTTTCAGAAAGGCATGTTTTATTTACAGGCTGTGCTTCTGACAACATGATTATAATAATCAAAAACGACCCAAACTGTCAAGAAATCACACCACCACTCTAAAAACAGGTAAAAAGTGAGTGGACTCTGGTGGCGTCACTGCAGCGTTTCGATACCTCAGCACCCAACCTAGAACACCTGAGTGAGAAGGACGTACACGTGCAGGAGAGGGCCAACCCCCACACACACTCAGAGTAACACACACACAGAGTAACGGACACACTCATACACACAAAGTAACACAAATACAGACGCACACACACACGCACACACTCTCAGAGTCACACTAACACAGTAATTCACACACACACAGAGAAAGAAGATGGCGGCGGCAGCGGTCGCGGCTCCTCCATAACAAAAAAGACTCAAAGTTCAAACTTGGCCCACTTTGTTTAACTCTGCTTTTCGCGCTCTGAGCGGACGATGAGCGGACGATGAGCGGCCTCCGCCGCCCCTGAAGCCCCGGGTCTTTCCACTTGCGGGTCTCCGGGATGTTAGCGTGAGACTGCCTCCTGAAGTGGACTTTAAACCGGGACGGTAAGAGCGGCCGAGCCGTGCTAGCTCCGTGCTAACCGTTTTTTTGGACAGGCTGTCGGTTTTTGGACGTTCCGAGGACGTGTCGGTACCGGTCTCCGGTTTACCGGGACACCAGGGTAGAAATGAGGTTTATGTGACCGGCGGAGGGGCGTCTGATCCGGACTGGTTCCGGTACTGAAGGAGCGGGGACGGTTAGCCGGGTCAGCTAACGGCTAACTGCTATTATCAGGACAAATGGCAAGTACTGCAGATAATACAGTACCGCGAGCAGTGCAGTACCGAAAAGTCCCATAAGCTCTACTGCAGTACTGCTGACACCTCATACTGTCACTGTACACAAATAATGCAGCTCTGTGTGTACTCTAAGAGCAATACTGCAGTTCTTTGTGTACTTGGACAACAGTACCGAATCTGTGTGTGCTCTGTGTGCTTTGGCTGTAATACTGCAGTTCTGTATGTATTCTTTGTCTACTTTGACTGTCATACTGCAGTTCTGGGTGTACTGGTGTCACATTGAGGTTAGACTGAGGTTTTTCCAGATGTTTTGTGTGTTTTCATATCTGTGAAAAGCACCCGTGTCACCTGATTGCGATCAGTCGTCTTGATTAGAGGAATTTTACGGAGCATGGTGCCTCCTCCACCTCCTCAACCATACTTTAAATGTTTCTCTGAGGAGCAGCTGTGGTTCCAGAAGGTGGAGTCGGTCCTGATCCAGGTGGAGCCGATCGTCCACACAGACCACGGCCAAACTCAGGGACTGCACAGCTGGTTTTATGAGTTACCTCATGAAATCAGAGATTCAGGCTGATTTCTATGGAGAGAGACTGCTTACATCCACAAGCATAAACTAAGATTTACAAATATGTGCAGTGATTTGTGTGTAACTTTCAGAGGTGTGTTTGTAGCTGTTACTTCATCCTGCCAACATGTTCTACATACCCGTGTCCCCAGGGAAGAATATACAAACAAAATACAAATACTACTAACAAAACTGTTTCTGCTCAGAGTATTTTTAGTCACGTGATTGTCACCTAAAAAGACACTTGATTATCAATATTGTAAAGTTATAGTTAATCTTCATGTTTGTATTTCTTTAATTGAGCCTGCAGCTTTTACTTTAAAGCTGATTCCTCTGATTCAACATGAGTCTTTATCAACAACACAACAAGCTGTTGAGCGTAAAGCTGCTGAGTGCAAATGTAATAGCCATATGTGAATTTGTGTCTATGTAGACAACATGTGATTTTCACTGATTTATCACAGTTAACTGCTGTATTATCACATACAGACTGCATGTAGTTGCAAACTTGAACCTGTTCAATCGCAGGCTGATAGCAGACTGACCCTTGTCTTGTCATGGCAACATTTATGGCAGGTCTCAGTGAGTGTTGCTGTGCTGGACTAACTTTGAGGACATAATTTGCAGTTGAAAAAGGTGATGAATTACAATATAGGTTATTGTAATACTCAGCATGTACCAAAAAGTAAAAAATCGCAGTATCATTGTATCGTGATGATGGTGTATGATGATTCCCGCCTCTAAAAAGTACTCTGCAAAATATTCAAGAAACCTGCTGAAGGTGGAAGAAACAAACATGTTTGACTCGAGACAAAGAAACAAAAACATGTTGTCGAGTTTGACCGGGCGACGAAGGAAAGGGATACGAGGAGCTGATGTGACCCAATGACATCACTCGCTGTGTGTTGATGACAGGAAGAGCAAACTAGGGAGGGGAGTCAGTGATGCTTATGCTCTGAGATGTCTGAGGTCCTCACAGTGCAGAAACTGTGTAATTATCCTTTAACCCACAGACGTTGATCTTACACTACTGGTACAGCAACATTTTGAGCTTACCGTCTCTTTGACCTCTGAACCCATATCTGTGTGTTTGGTTAAAAACACAGAAAATCGTTTTTTGAGCTTTTATCAGTAAAATAAAGGTTCGCCTTTTACGTGTGTGTGTGTGTGTGTGTGTGTGTGTGTGTGTCTCAATAACCCGGTCAGTCTGCCTGCAGAGCCTGCTGCAAAGCATGCTGGGAGCAGTGGGGGCTACCCCTCCCTTCTCTGCCTGTGTGTATTTCTGGGCTGTGATTGGCTGCCTGAGAGCCCAGCTGACTACACTCTGTCTCTCAGACGGAGAGAGAGGGAGGCTGATGGAGGCGAACGCGATGGGGTGAGCTGCCATTTTCTGTCTTTATCCTCCATCCTTTCTCCTCCTTTGTATCTGCCAAGGAAGAAGAGGCGGACGGGAGGAAGGAGGAGTGGGGAGAGCGGAGGGAGGGTGGAGGTTGGGCGGGGGTTCCTTTCATTGTGCTGTTGTCGTTCTCCAGAGGATTTAATTCATCCTCTGCTTGTGCTGCACCCGAGGAGGAGGAGGAGGAGGATGGAGGGGGGCCAGGGGTGTCGTTGAGAGACTGAGAGGATTGGG
>VOQK01042849.1:0-15753 GCA_015052645.1 Benitochromis conjunctus | reverse complement strand
TCTGCAGAGTCCCAGTAGTAACAGAGCCAGCTGTCTCTACGTTGCTGCTTTGCAGGACTCTGTCACCAAGAACAAAAAGGACCATGCTGGGAGGTTTGGACTCTACAACGCACTCACATTTTACCACGCCCCAATCTGAGGAGCACTTAGAGTAAGTCTTAATGTCAGGGGCATCTGTAAAGACAGCAGATATAATTAGGATCTAACACATAAGCATACATTTATTATATATGTTTGAATGAAAAGAAAAATCGTAGTGTTTACTTACATAACACATTGAGCTGCACAGTGATTGATCTGTCTCGTCCTTCTTCATTGACAGCAGTGCAGTACATGGACTGTATTGAGTGTCTGGAGACATTTGACATTGTGTAGGTTTGTCCCTTATACAGCAGAGCACCAGTTTCACTGTGCCACTCGTAGCTGCTGACAGGGTTAGCATCACTGGAGCACTTCAGGTGTACAGTTTGTCCCTCATTCACATCTGACTGGTGCTCAACCTTCACATTCACTGGAGCATCTGCATAGAAACATTCAGCCCTTCATGTTAGCATGCAGCATCTTATAAAGTTTTACACAGCGAGGTAAAAGCTGAGCTTTATTAAGCATTTTGACATAATGGTAGTGCTAGAGGAACGCTTCAGGGAGTCATCAAAGTCAACAAGATTATCCATTATATATTCTACACACCTCACAGGAGCCATGAACTGACAAAATATCAAAGTAGTCCATCTAATATTTGATATATTTTGGTCAGTGGAGACCAGACAGACTGCTAGACTGACATCGCTATTGACTAAGCAATGCTACAGAAAAAAAGAATGACAATACGAATAAAAAAATAAATAAATTGTTAATTTAATGATTATAAAGCCATAAGTGATAAACACAGACAGAATTCGCTCTTCTTTCCGTCACATGCCCTTCCAGTGTAAATACCAGACATCTTATTGCTGACTGTGGCTGTGATGTCAATGAGTCATGATGACTGTGAATCCTGTGACTCTGACTGAAAATAGCCCTGCAGAAGCTGCAAAAATGAGACTGTAATAAATGTTTGGCTTTTTATTAATGGGTAACACAGCTTCACATTCACTGCTGAAACTAAATGTATTATGTCACCAATCACACTGCAACATTTGACCAGATTTTCTTCTCATGTTTGGTTTTACATTTCATCTTTTTTCTGTTTATTTGGGCTTTCTTTTGTCTCTTTAAACATGTAAATAATAAAAAAATACTCAACAAATATCAGTTTTTAAAATGTTTGAAGAATTTGTCTTTTATCATCAACACGTATTTAGAAATGCACACTTACATTGTACTTTCAGGGTCTTGGATGTTTCTTGGTGCTTTCCTCCGTGGTATGTTACCCTGCATTGTAACAGTTTGTTGTGATCAGTGCGGTTTGAGCGAAACTTTAAAATAGATGTTGCTTTCCACTGGCCATCGTGATGCTTCTGTGCTTGAAAATGTTGCTCTCCGGAGTGACTCCAGTGAAAAGCTGGTGGATATGTGGGGCAGGAGTGATACACAGAGCAGGATGCATTCACAGTTTGACCCTCCTTTATGTCCTCATGCGCAGAGAAATCGATGGCGTTTGGTTCACCTGCGTTAACAAGAAAGATCACGAATATCAGGTTTAAGAACACTTAAAATACTGAGCAGCTGATACTATATTTTATAAAGCTTTGAATTATGAACTTGCCTTCCTTATATTAATTAACTTTGTTGATAAACATGAAAAAAATATTGAAAAGCACCACCAGAGTCTAGTGAAGCTATTAATACATAGCACAGATATATTACTAACACATAATACAAGGAAGTATGGGGGGGAAAGAATAGGAAAAAAGATATTTCCTGTTTTGTTTGAGTTGTTGTTCACGAGAAAAGAATCAGCTTTGGTTAGAAAATATAACCGGAAAAGAGTGGTGGCTTCATTTGGAATGATTTTATCTTTCCATGTCTGCATGTTTCCAAACCGAACCGTAATATGCAACATGTGCTGTCAGTCTGATTTCAAGCTTTAGAATGGAGAAAAAAAAAACTGGATTGCAACATTACTCATATACTGAAAGATAAAATTAATTAGCCTGTTTTAATAACACAAATGAGTAACATGAAAACAGAAATATTCAAGAAAAAACCCTAAACCCAATCAATTTGTATTAAACGAAACCTGTTTTTCAAGGTTCTAAGTAATTAATTACATTGCAATACATAATATTGATAATAAAATGCTTTTATAGGTTGATTTGCTGGTTTTCATAAATGCATTGTCACAGCTTAGGGTTGAATGAGTTAGGTAACAAAGCAAAAGCGTGTCTGTAATTAGTACAAATGAATCAGGTCAGACCAGAAGACCAGCAACAACGCTGGAAAGACAATACTAAGCTTGCAAAATGTGATTTTATTATTGGCAATATTAATGAACGTTTTACTTACGAATCATTGAAACTGAGACTTTCTTATTTAGGTAGGAAAAACTGTTATAGCCTCCAAGTTCAATCCTAAAGTGAAAAGGCCCTCCATCGCTTTGCTGAAGATTTTCAATCATCAGAGAACAGTTACTCTTGCTGATGTCTCCAAGAAGTTTTGTTCGTCTCCTGTACTGCTCCAGCATTTTAGACTCAGTTGGATGATAGATGACTTGATTCCCATCATTGGTCCAAATCCCTGTAAATGTGTGGACCTTTGCATCTGGGTAGTTATAAGAGCAGGGGATCACCACACATGAGCCAAGGAGACCTTTTACTGAGGATGGCACATCAATAGTCCAAGATGATGCTTGTGTTTGAGTAACTGTAATAAAATGCACACCAAAATGTGAAGAAATGAAGCACCAAGGATGGCCAAGAGAAAGGAATCTTAAATGTATGAAACAAAATGCAGATTCCCCTACAAACTGCCTGGACAACAAAAGATGCATTATAAGACAGAAAAATGACTGTTTAGTTCTATAACTGGCAAATAAGTAAGTAAACATGACCTCTATTTATACACATTGTACAAAATGTATCATACCTTTGACGCAAATGCATATGAAAAACAAAAGCCACTGGCAAACATCCATCTCTTCTTCTTATTTTCACATCTAAGAAAAAAACAACAAATGTGTGTGTGGGTGCTTTTATTTCCTCTATGGACAAGTGATGTCAAGTTTCCGTTCTGCTTTTAATACTCAATCCACTTTACCACAAATTCTCAGTGTTATCTTGTATAATGGAGAAGCAGCAGGTCCTACTTATCAATATTTATCCTTTTTTAATTATTTGCCAAGGTTTCATCAAAGGGGTGTTAAGAAAATAAGAGTAGAACTGGTAGGAACTGTTAGAAATGAGATAAGATTATAAAATATACATTTTATTTTTCACAAATTTCTGAAGTTACATTTCAGAAGTTATATGTAATGTAATAATAATAGTAATGGTGTCCAAGACATTTGTTGTCTCTTTAAGTTTATGTTGTCTTTATTCACGTTCCTCTCATCTTCCATTGAGCACACACATCTGTGCTTACTCTAGCCTGGTTATGCCAGATGTTCTTTGATCTCTCTTAATACTTCTACAGAGCTTGTTATGCCCTAGTATATGTGAGTGAGGTCATTACTTTAGTATACAGAGCACTTTATCTGCGGCTGATATCCAGTCACCGGCACGCAGCTTTAAAACTTCCACTGAGCTTTAGCTCTCAGTGGAGGTTAAACACTTGACTTCATTCACTCAGGTTCTGTCTGTTGTCACTGTTTTATTTACAACTGAGCAAATAGATTAAAGTTAAATTTCTTAACTGCATAGTTTTACTTAAGTTTAATGTCTCACTGGGACACGTGTTGAGCCATTCGCTTTTCTTTATCTGGTGTTCATATTTAGTGATGCCTTTTGGTCAAAAGATAGTAATTGATGTGATTAGGTTACACAAGCAAGATGATAAATAAGTTCGTAGCAGCATACTGTGCAGCATAATATCGGCTGGATGCGGTCCAGCCATGAGACGACACAGCTGTGCTGCTTTGCAACCCTAGACACTAGCTGTTGCGCAATGATAACTGCAGTTACCTTCTGTATTCACTCAAGTTTGCTAAAAGTTTGCTTTGTTTGCCTTATTAGGTAGAAGAAGATGTTAGATAAGTAGGGGCGGAATTGGAGTGGCCAGTCTGCCCAGCAACAGACGTCGTTGTAACTTGATATATAAGTTGTGTGATTCCCTGTATCCGCTGAGAGCATTGGAGCGAGAGAGAGATGGCCGGTGTGAATGCTCTCCCCATGCGCATGGTTTTAATAAATCTCCACATTTATATCATAGTTTCTAATATAGCACGTGTATTTTGGTAATGGCGACGATTTGTCACGTCCTAAGGCGTCCCATGGGAACGTGAAACGTAACCTTCTGCATCCCTATGATACGCGCTGGATTGTGGATGGAATCCACTAGAATGTTAACTAATTATGAGACAATGCATTTCAGGGAATTTAGCAGCTATTTCAGCTGATCACAGCCACATTCACTTCCTCTTACAATCAGCTCTTCACAATAAAACTTGTATACTTATAAAAACAAAACATATATAAAGCAAATGCTCTTTTAAACTTACACATTGTACTCGCTTTAAAAGGAATTCCAAACTTTTTCAATATATTTTACAGTTTAGCATGGATTTCAATGTTTTTAATATTTCAACAATGAATGACAGTTTCAACCTGGTTAGAAACAAATAAGTTTATTTATTTAAATGAATAAATCAGTTAAAGAAAAACAGGGAAATACAAAATAACAACAAAAACATCAAATGTACTGGATAAATTATACTAGGTCTAAATTGTGGACCTAGTTTGGAGTTCGTGTAGATGTCCAGAATTGGTCATGAACCGACAGACCCAATATAGCCATGGTCAGGTCTATCCAGTGTCACATGTTTAGTGGGAACCAGGTGGAGACAATAGCTGATTTGAAACCCCGAATAAGGCTTATTCACTTCCCAGCCCATGTAGTCTCACAAGGTTTGTTTTTGGCAGGATTCTGCAGCCAGGGGTGCTCCTGAATTTGTTTCATGGTAGCTCGCTTCTCTGGCCTTTGTGTCAAGCACATCTGCAAAAAATGCTTGCAGTCTGATAGGAGAAAGGATGGAAAACAACAAATCAGGATGGAAACTGCAGCGATAGCTTGGAACTTGTAGGGAAAATGTTCTACACAGTGTTAACACCAAAACACAGCTGTCTTTCTATTGTCTCACCTTGGGACATCTCAATATTGAAAGAAACCCTGTGGCTGAGAAACCTGGCGGTGGTAAATTGCTGCTTTCCATCCAACATTTCATACAGCAATGTTCCCAGCTGCCAGACTGTGGTCGGGGCAGCCTCATATCTGCCGTCTGTGAAAAACTCTGGAGGAGCAAACTCTTCAGTTCCTGCAATGCAAAGACAGGAAGAAAGCATGAGGACCAGAGTCAGACTGAAAACCAATAATCATCTCTCAACAATGCAACAGATGAGTGAAGAGGAGACGTTAAAAGTTATACCAGAGAATTTGGAGTATGGTTGTTCTTGTACCAAGCAGCCACAGCCAAAGTCGATGACTCTCACCCGATGTTCATGGGAGCCAGTTTCGATAAGTAAGTTTTCCACTTTGATGTCTCGATGGAAAACACCGTTGCGAAGCATCTGTTGGGCTGCGTCTACTGTCTGTTTCATGATGTTCTGAAACACAAAGAGAAACAATTACAGAGCTGAAGAAGAGCCTGTTTCCTGTTAGTGTGGTAGCTATCAAACAAACAAGCTCTGTGCAGCTTCTCTGGGAAAATCTAAATACCCCTCAAAGTCATAAACTCAAAAAAATTAAAAAAAACCTTCCTTCACCCAGCTTCAGTACCTTAGCAATGTCCTCCTGCAGGGGCCCACCATTGATCGTCATATAAGTGAACAGGTCCACACAGGGGACTGGTCTCTCCATTACAAGAACCACCTCTTCCGCAAGATCATACCAGTCCAGTATGGAGACGGCTGCAGATTCCCCTACAGAAGATGGTCCACTACCCACTCTAATCATTAGTAGAACTTCCAGTGGAACCATACAAGTTTTCCCTTGCAAGCGCTAAAAAGAAGAAAAGTGAAAGACTGCATGTTTTTTGCTGTTTTTTTTCCTGCAGTTTTTCTGTCTGATATCCTCAGCCACAGCAAAGGAACAAGAAGGTGAAAGATTTTTAACACTTCTAGTCACTCACCAATTGTTCACGCTTTACATCGTCTTTCTTGATGTGTTTGATCGCCACCTACAGGCCAGTCAGAGGTATTTTGGTTATTGCAGGCATTGGTATGAGAGATATATCATTAAGAGTTATACTCACTGGCAAGTTATCTGTTTTTCTTCTCCCAGCATAAACAGACCCAAAGCCTCCTTCCCCGAGCATTTCAAGCTTTTTGTATTTGCCTGCTACACAGACAAAGACAGAGACATATTTCACATGTGAACTTTGGATAATGTGGGATAAATGGGACAAATATGTTGTCGTTTTCTCACGTATAGCACAAAGTAGGAAATAGTACATTCAGAACTGTTTTCACTACTAGAAATACTCCAATTGGTTTGTTTAAAGGCGCTGACTGAAAAGCGTGTAGAAGGAAGCTAAACAGTGCAAGTATTAGCATTTCAGAGTATTTAAATTACTTTGTTATTGCAATAGAAGTGGTTACTTCTCATTTACTTTAAATCTGTTATTGTTGACGTAACATTTCTTAAATCAAAAGAGAAAATCCCACATCCTCTCACAATATCTCGACTCCTCGGTACACAGCTGCATCATGGCCAATTTTGTACATTATATTAGGGCTTGCTGATGTTAAACAGAGCGGCCATTATTACATGTTCATTGTTTCACTATTTTGTATCAGAGTGATTAAAAAGTTTCCATCAGCTACTAAAGTTCTGGAAGTTAAACCCAGCTCCACAACACTGTTGGCGAGTCCCACTGTGGAGGAGACTGATGCTACAACTAGGAAATGACTGCATACTGGCACCACTTACTGACCTAACACGCTGACTTTTGAAAATGACTGGTGTTTGCATGACGTCACTATAATTGCTATTAGTGAAAGACATTGGGAAAAAGGCTTAAAACTCAATGAAGAATTTGCAAACCTAAAAGCAACAAAACAAACTTAAGCTACCTTTAATCCCAAATCTGCAGCCTAACCATACAGTTCGGTCTAATCGAGTCATCTACCACTGATCTTACTTAGTTTATCTGTGTTGCTGTTGAATGGGAGGGACGTGCTCCCACGGTTGTAGAAGGGGGCTGATTGACTGCTGCATCCTGGCGAGGGCTCACAGTCATTTTCCCTGGTTGCCTGTTTAGATGTTTCTGTTCCTGGCAGCTGCTTAGTTCTGTCCTCCTCATACGAATCTCTGATCCTGGTGCCTCTCTCCTGTTTTTTAGCTGGTGTCTCTCTCGGGGTGCTGGCCTTTCTTTTCACACCCTTTACTGGCAGAGTGGCTACTGCCGACTGAGCAGGTCCATAGCTGCTCCTCAGCCTTTTTCTAGGGGACTCTGATGCAGTGCTGGCTTTCCTCTTTTTTTCCAAGCTACATGTGGCTTTAGTAGTGCTGCCACGGCTCTCTGTGAATGCAATAATCCCAGTTACCTTTTTACAAATATGAAAATACTTAATTAAATAATGCAGCTAAAGCTTAGTTACATTTGGAGAAAGTCTGGGGTTTAGTTTAAGGTCTGTGTTAAAGTCAGACTTTCTACAACATATCCAGCTGGCTGAAAGTAACATAGTACATAGTGCAAGACTGCACTGAAGTCCAATTACTTTACGTCTTTACTCAGGTATTGCTATTTTGTCCACAACTTAGGGACACAGCCAAGCTGTAAAGTCACAATAACATCATACTGCAAATACAAAAGTGTTTCATTAAAACAAGTAAATAATCCAGCAGAAAATTAGGAATACAGTTGATCCGTTTCCAGTAACCAGTTGTATTTTTTTAAAACAAAGAAGAAAAATGCACCTTTCTGCACTAAAACCAAGAAAAATGATGCTAACTGTTACTAAATCAAAAATAATTTGCATTTGAAAAACTTTTATCCACTGAGATGTTTTTAAGTTGCATTACAAATACACTAAATTACAGACATCAAACTCAGTTTGAAGGTATTTGTAGTGGATGAAAATCAGAGGGCGGCTTACCTGAGCTTCTACCAGAGGGCGCACGATTAGGACTGTTAATTGTCTCAGAAACCATCTTCTTGGTAACTTTGCGCAATCACACTTTGAGAAAATACTTGACTTTAAATATACCGATGCTAATTTGAGCTGCTCTGCTGTTCGGACGTTGCTGTGCTGAAGTGAGTGAACTGCGTGTTCCGAGTTGTTGTTTTTTAAACGTGTTGTCCCGGCTGCATTCTGAGTTCACAAATATACAAGTTTGAAAAATACAAAGGAAGAAAACGAACACGTGTTTATAATCTTTTTATTAAAAGGCCTCAAAAGGTAAATGATGATCATACTGTGTTGGGTTCTTTTCCAAATTGAACACTGTAAATCCCTCAGTACACAGAAATACATGCATACACAATACCAGTATGAAGAGTTTCCACACTCCTATCAAATTAACTTTCTATTCTCTATTCTTCTTTCACAAATAAAAAGAAATCTACATTTTAAAGCTTTACAGATGTCGATTTTGGAAGATGGAGACAACAGAAATACCGTTCAACTGAATATCAGCATTTTACATGGCAAATATTTCCTGTGAGCAACAGCTGCAAATGTACACATCCAGACGTGTTAGCTTTCATTTGGTATTTTGATTCTGTCCATTTGATGAGTGTAATATCAGTTAGCTCTTCTGTCTCCTCTGGTCTGCTCATTGACAGAAAAGCAGCTTTCACAAAGATTAAACTATCTACATATCTGCAGTCTCAGTGTGTTCAAAAGAAGGTCCATAAAGGACCTCCAGCACTAAAGTAAGGTCCCACGAATGCCAGCCCTAACAAGAGGTCTCAACTGGCAAACTCCTATCATAAGTTCATCCTCTGGTGGCTCAGAGCATGTTTGAGTCCCAGTCAAATCACTCGATTAAGCAAAAATAACAACAAAATTCTATTTTTAGAGTTTTAGAATTCAGTAGAATTCACAAAAGACCTTGCAGCTGTGGTTTTTATATTTACTAGGGAAATAATGATTAGGTGAAGAGGGAGGAGGGAGGGACTTAATGCTCAGGTTTCTGATGTTTTAGGGACTGGCATCACCATATTAAGGAGTCTAGCTGCTATATAGAAAGTGCATGAGTAATTTGTTAATGAAGTAGCTGTAAAATTTGCATACTGTAATCACTCTAGTTGTAATAAAATCAAGACTAGAGAAGAGTTTGAAATTTAGCAATTCATATACACCTTTCCTGTGTTTGTGATGCGTGGAGAGTCACATGCACGTTTCTCATTTGTAAATTGACTAGAAGTATCACACCAGTAACCATCACAAGTAAAAAACATACTGACCCTTTCAGGCTAAACCTGCCTGACTATTTAATCAGATGTTGACTGCATTCCATCGCTGATCCCTTGTGGGTGACACAGAGTCTCGCTCTGCATGTCACTGAGTTGGAGCTTGACACGCTTTTGTTGGAGGAGGCGCTCTTTCACCCCTCACTCTTTCTTTCCAATGGCAAAATGTGTAAAAGAAAAAAGTTTGGTAAATTGCCTTTTGGGCAACATCAGGGCTTCTCCTCTGGCGTAGCTTTGTCCGTAAATCTGTGTTAAGAGATGAAGGTTGGTTTTCGTGTTAATTCTGTGGTCTGGTTTCTATATACTGTTTAACTCCTGGCTCTGCCACTGCCACCACATTATAATTGCCAGAAAAAACTGAATATTTTAGTCAATATAAGCTTCTGCAGCTGTAGTTTATGGGAGAAATAAGGCACCCAGGAAGTTTGTGACTTCCAATGGATTTCCATTGGAGGGATTTTCCTGCATCAGTTAAAGACTATTGTTTCTATAATGTATGATGTGTTTATCAAAAATTTCTGTGAGTGGTGACTGATCTCCAGTGATTTCACTTGCTTGCATGCTACATGATATGGTAAGGTTGTCAGTGTTTTGTTTTTTTAAACCAGGACAATAAAAATGTCACAATGATTTGATAGATTGATAAGGTTTCATGAAACAGGTACATTTATCTCCTGACATCGGGCTCTGCAACAAGAAACTGTTTGCTACAGTCATGACTGCTACTTAAGCATTTTGACATGTTTTCAACAAACTTGTGAATAAATCATTTAAAATCAGAAACGGTATTCCTAATATCTCTTTGGGGAGATCCCTTTTTTTTTTAATTAAATAAAACATAAAAACACTTAAACTTATTTAAATACATGTTTCTCTATAAGTTTTGTTACAGCTATAACAAAGTGACAAAGAATTTTAGATAGTCTACTGTAATAACTAACGATTGTCACATAGTTCCTGAACGTTGTATTTAATTGCAAAAAATGAGAGAAAATAGTGAACCGTGTTTGCAGAATTTTCTTCTTCTGTATCTTTTTAGAAGAAATCTGTAACACAACCTTTTTTGATTTTTTAAATAGAAAACTGTGGTTCTGCTGTTTTCCCTCTTTAAAACAAACAAAGCATAAAAAATAAGTAATGACAAGACAGTCAACTCACACATAAACATATGTGAGGAGAAAAAATCTTTAACTATATACCTTGATTATAACCACTGATCACCACTGATCATGAGTTAATCACTAACTTGTTCCAAGTATGACCTAACGCCTTGCTGTTGGGAGGTTTTTCTTTCATTATAGTCTTTCAGCACCATCTTTGCTCAAATATTCCTGGCCGTAGTCGCCAGTAAGTTGTGCTCAAAGTATATTTCTTTGGTGCAATGACCGTCTGTTATATCATATTGACATAGACAATTTTTCCTATCATTTTTTTCCACTTTGAAGTGAGTGAGAACAATATTTTTTTTATATTTCCTGACACAGAAGAAATCGATCATGCAATGGTGAAGCAGCGACTGAAGCCTGTGTGTAAATAAATGTTTAATGTTCAAAAAGAGGCACTGAAAACAGGAAGTTATAAAACTGGTCTATACAGATACCTGGCATAAATTACACTTTCACACAAGACAGCACATCCGTTCAAGTATAAAAACAGAAAAACAGACAACAAAATGAGCGGGGAAACATGCAAACAAAATGAAAAAGATAATTAAAGAGAAAATATCTTATAAAAAGATATTTTGCCAATACTAGTTTTGGTGATGGGTTCTTAGATGCATAACGTGTATTCGTTTGTTTTGTCAGCTGAGCAGAGAAAACTCAAAATAGACTCACCATTAGACCATAAACCAAGAGGCCAAACCAGAAGTACATGGAAGTCTGAATGTATTTCCTTTCACTTCTGCAAGCAGGCTTATATTTTAGTTACAAACTGTTAATATAATACCTCTGTTACATAACACCTCCAGTACAATGTGTTTAAGTGTCACACGAGGATGGACTATTTTGGAATATTTTGCTTAAAAACTAGCGCCCACTGTAAGCAACAGTGCAAAGTATTTTGTATGCACGGTTTTCACAAAAGAAGACATGAATTACATTTGTCTAAACAGGAGAAAACACATTTTAAATACAGTTTATAATCTCTAAGGAGAATGACTGAAACTTATTGTTTCTGCAGAGCTGTAAACACAGGATTTCCTATACTTAGTTAATGCCTGCATGTCGTCACATGTAGGGCATCTTGTTGATGTTATGTCCTCTCACAAGTTGAGAGAGAAAACCGCCCTTTTTGAGAGATGCTAGCAAGAAGCATATTTGCACTAGCACCTAAAGGACTGTTTGTTGTTACCAACTTATTCATCAGAACTGAGTATCTTCTTGCTGCTCTGTTGTGTTGCTTAAATTGTTCACAGTAAAATCAGTCATTTCTGGATCGTCGTTTTCAACGAAAGCAGGGTTGAGTGTTTCACACGTGTATGAATACACCTTGTTGCTCTCCTGAACAGGTAATTCAGCATAAGGGTAGTTGTGAGCGAGGTCAATCTCCTCCATACTTAAGCTGTGCATTCCTGTAACACTCCAGAGATCATCTTCACAATTTACCAATAGGTCCTGCATCCTGACTGTGTCCTCTTTCTGGCTTCCCCAGGACAGTTTCTTGGGAATGCTGAAGCCAGTGGTTGCTGAATTACCCATAATACCAAGGAGCAAATCTGTAAATTAAAAAGAAGAAGAAAAAAAAAAACCCAAACCACTAGTAAATAAATACATGTATGAATGTATGAGTGAAGAATTTGCAGAATAGGTTTTTTTTCTTTCTTTTTTTACCTGGTCACTAAAACAGGTCACAGTGATTCCTTTTCTTGCTGCTGGGTCTTCCTACTGAAGCAACAAATGTTGAATGATAGCTGATCTGGTTCCTGATTTTAAAGGTCTGACCGTGTCTGTTATTGATGGAACAGTTAAGATTCAACAAGCAGTAACAACAGAAGTTTATCTCATACTAATTAACATAAACCAATCAATCAATCACTGGAAAATGCAATCACCGTTCTGAAGGGTTTTGAAATCTTAATGAAAATAACCAAAACCAACAATTTTTGTTCAGTTTATCAGTTTACGTATTCTTCAGAAAGTTTATTTCATTTTGAAGTTGTCATATTTCATAGTTTCAAGAATTAGGCACATTTATCACCCGAAATTGACTCCTGCAAAAAGGAAAATGTTTATTACATTATGGGCCTAAAGCATGTTTTCAAGAGACATATGGATGAATCATTTTGAAACTGAAACTGCATTGACCCTTCTCCTTTGATTTAAATTTATTTTGTTAAAAAAACAAACACCATTTGCTCTTATTTAAATCAAAATAAAATAAAATTATTTTTTTATAAGTTTCATTATAAAAATGACAAAGTAACAATAGAATTTTACATGGTTTAGTCCAATACCTGTCTGAAGTTATAATTTATACATAGCAACTGAACAATTGTGGACTTAACTGCCATAAAAAGACAAAACACGGTGAACTATGTTTCTTATCTTCTAATCTATAACATATTGTTCGATGTTTTAAAATGGAAATCTACAGTTTTGCCTTTTTTTCTTTTTTTTAGCAACGCTTACACGGTAAATGTGATCACTCAAGAGAAGACACTGAATTACACAAACGTATGGGAGGAGAAACAGTCTTCAAATACTATATATCATCAATATAAATCCTTCCACATGAGCTTCTTTGATGATTTTTTATGGGTAAATACAGGAGGATGAGAGGGGGCAACAAGGACACAACCCCCCAAAAAGGAATGGTTTTACAGATGGCCCCTGATTTTTTTTTCTATCATCTTTTGTGACTTTTTTTTTCATTAGTTTTCCATTTGAGTAGAATCAGTGTCTCTACTGTGAGCATGAGGTGATAACCTGGACCCACCCTACAGAGGTTGCATAGTCCAACTCCTCCAGGATGACACACACACACATTGTGGTTAAGATTGTGGAAGAAATAATAAATTAGACTGATTTATATGTCTTTACTAGCATTTACTTTAAATAAATATATTGAAAGGAGTGACGCAGGCTTTTTAAACAACTGGCTTCTTGCTAAACCTCAAACTGTTTGTATTGAGGGTAACGTAAAAAGTGGGGTCATATCAGCCATGCCAATAATCAGCTTACTCTATTTTATTATTGATTTTTTTTTTAGCTCCTTAGACCTGAGCACAGTACACATTTGTTGGTTTTATCTCTATGGTTGTTGCTGATTAATGAATAAACATTGACGGTGTAGGGTGACCACATCACAACACACTGCCATGATAAGTGGGATAATGATATGACAGATGAAAATCCAGTCTAGTCCCACATAAAGTGGAAGATGTGGTCACCCATATCTGGAGGCTGTATGCGAGCACTGATACCATTTATTTTTTTACTCACAATGTAGCTAATATCAGATTTTAAAACTACACGCTTTCCTGAGTATTTACTCCAGTAAAAACATTAACGGCTACTATGTGTTGAATGTCATTTTTTATGAAGAGGAAAAGCACGCCTTGTGCTCCTGTTCGATAACTAATCACAAAAACAATAACGATAAAACACCTAATAAACATATTTAGTAACTTGTCAACTTTGTAATTACTGCAAAACTTTAATGGTCATTTTTCAAAGCACATGATTTGACCAGACAAACAAAAGTACAAAACAGAACTTCTCTTAATTACAATATTTTACAAAGAAATGTGAATGACAGATGACAGGAAAACAGAAATATAGTATGTATGTGTGTGGTACAAGATCAATATAGCACTAGGATTTTTTGTATTATATTTTCCTTGACTCCTGAAGACATAAACATGGACCGCAGCTGGTCTTCCACAGATATTACACGTTGGCGTATACAGATTCATCCCAGTCAGTCTGCACAGAAAAGACTGTTTAATTCACTTCAGTCTTTGACGCATGATTAGATTAATAAAAAAAAACTTTACCTACCCCTGTGTTCCCATACACACTGTCATTGGCGTAAATGTCATTGCAATGGACATCCTCATACTTCTCCCTCCTGTACAAAGAATGCAAAAAGTAAAAACAATTTTTTTTCTACACACAAATTATATCAAATATTCATCATTCATGTTTAATAATGAATAAAGTTTGTTTTGTTTTATTAGACTGATTTGAAGAATTAAAACCTTTTTGTGTGGGCATAATGAGGGGGCTCCGCAGGTCTGTCTGCCTTCATGGTGCTTAAGTCAGATTTTGGTGTGCTCTCTGGTTGCCCCCTGCTGACAGAAAAAAAAGACTTTCCAAAACCTCTGAAATATAGCATTAGCATAACATCACAACAACGATTAGAAGCAGAGAAATATTATTTTATTTGTAATCATATTGAAGACATGTATTGACTTTTTACATGACTTGAACTTATACCTGTTACTGTTTTATAGTGTGTAATTTTTCCTTAACAACTTACCATCTTTTAACAATTCCCACTCCAGTGGCTATCAAAATAATCAGCAAACTCACACCTGCTCCAGAGGCGATAAAAATATTCTGCATGTTGTCTGTCAAAAAAGAAAATCATGCTGAGTGTTTTTTGTTTTTTATATAATACATTATAATATTTTTACATTATAATACATATAATGGTAATAATCTGTTTTCTTGAGATTCAAAGTTTTTTTCTTACCATTTACAGGTAAAGAGAGTGTGAGGTTTGCATGTCCCAGCGTGTTGTTTGCCAGGCAGTGAACAAACGTAAAGGACCCAAAGTCTGTCTGCAGAGTCCCAGTAGTAACAGAGCCAGCTGTCTCTATGTTGCTGCTTTGCAGGACTCTGTCACCAAGAACAAAATGAGCAATACTGGGAGGCCTGGACTCCACGATGCAATCACACTTTACTATGCCGTTATATGAGGAGCACTTAGAGTAAGTCTTGATGTCAGGGGCATCTGTAAAGACAGCAGATATAATTAGGATCTAACACATAAGCATACATTTATTATATATGTTTGAATGAAAAGAAAAATCGTAGTGTTTACTTACATAACACATTGAGCTGCACAGTGATTGATCTGTCTCGTCCTTCTTCATTGACAGCAGTGCAGTACATGGACTGTATTGAGTGTCTGGAGACATTTGACATTGTGTAGGTTTGTCCCTTATACAGCAGAGCACCAGTTTCACTGTGCCACTCGTAGCTGCTGACAGGGTTAGCATCACTGGAGCACTTCAG
>VOQK01042847.1:35134-73159 GCA_015052645.1 Benitochromis conjunctus | reverse complement strand
CTATGGTCATGAGCTGTGGGTAGTGACCGAAAGAACGAGGTCGCGGATACAAGCGGCAGAAATGGGCTTCCTCCGAAGGGTGGCTGGACTCTCCCTTAGAGATAGGGTGAGAAGTTCGGCCATCCGGGAGGGGCTCAGAGTAGAGCCGCTGCTCCTCCACATCGAAAGGAGCCAGTTGAGGTGGTTCGGGCATCTGACAAGGATGCCTCCTGGGCGCCTCCCGGGTGAGGTGTTCCGGGCATGTCCCACCGGGAGGAGGCCCCGGGGCAGACCCAGGACACGCTGGAGAGATTATATCTCTCGGCTGGCCTGGGAACGCCTTGGTGTTCCCCCGGATGAGCTAGAGGAGGTGGCTGGGGAGAGGGAGGTCTGGGCTTCTCTGCTTGGGCTGCTGCCCCCGCGACCCGGCCCCGGATAAGCGGAGGAAGATGGATGGATGGATGGATGGATGGATGGTTCAATTATTTAGTCCTCCTGTTCTTAAATATATGTATATATCTGTCTGACTTCAATGCAATTATATGATCATCTAAAAGCAATAACAGAAGTAAAGATTATATTATGGGTTTTGATTCATATCTCTGTAAAGAAGAGATATAGAGTATATGGAGGAAGGCACAGTAATATATATGTATATCTACGCACACATCATCTTGCACAAGAAGTAAGATTCTTTGCCTGATAGGAGGAACGCTATAAAGGCTCCACATATTGAATCAAAATCTAAGCAGCCTATATTTATGAATATTCATAACACACTTTAGAATGAAAATCGGGGGCTAGATTGTTATTGTGTTTGGAAGATCTGCTCAGCAAGCCTTGTTCTGGTGACTTGTGAGAGTGGGCACCCGCTTCAGTGAGCTCCTGGAACACTCATAAATTAAAATAAGACTCTTTGCCTAAAGCTAGGAATAAATAAATCTGAATTGTGAGCAGAGATTGTTTTTCCTTCATGCAGCGTGATTTTCCTACAGTAGTCGATAGCTATTGTCTTAGCTCCAAAGGTAAGATTTAATGGCTGCACAGGTTCAATGTCACTGAATAAACAGCAGCTCGTCCTTCTTTCTTATCAGGTTTTTAGCAACCTTCACCTACGAGGAGCTTTTGCATGTTATAGATTGCAAATGCTTTGTTATTTTTTTATTTTTTTGCTCTCTGATAATATTTATTGTTACGTGCTTGTCAATTTAGTATGTCTTTTTATGTGACCATTAGACAGGGCTATGCTTAAAATTTTGTTCAGTGTTTTCCTTGAAAACATTGCACAGGAAACCTTGCAATTAAGGAAGTCAGAATCTTCTATATGTAAGTGATCCTAAAATTTTCCTACCTTTGATTAAGCTGGCCTCTGGCAGAGGCTGAGCAGGGATGAAAGGAGCCCCTTGACTATGGAAGGAGGCTACTTTAGCGGGGTGGCTGGGTGCAGACCAGACGAACAAATAAGGGACAGACTGTAATGGGATACTAAAGCCAAGCAGAAGGAAGCTTGCAGGGGAGACAGAGAGACATACCCAGCAGGTTATCACAAACATTTCAGCCTCAACACAGCAGAGACAAGGCCCCATTACACAAATACAGAGCTTACATCCCCCCCTGCTCCTCTGTCCCTCAGTTTTTCTTTGATTCCTTTTCACTGCTTAGACTTTTTTGTTGTTTAAAGCATCACAGCAACTAAAGAAAACTCAACTTCATCATTATTATCCAAGTTTTCTCTTGTTATTTGAATGCCTTTCTTTCACAAACTGCAAGCACCAAATGTGTATTTGTTTCCCCCGCTGCCTTGGTGGCCGGGATGTTTTGAACACGCCGTATTGATGGCTGCGACTGCTTTATATAGCACTGTGGCTTTGCCACAACCACTCACAGCTTACTGTATGCGAGGTTATGATCAAAAAGCCCAGCAGCATCCACGAGTACCATATGGTGCCCAAGAACATGCACACAATCCAGCTCTCTCGCCTCTTCACAAACAATAACAAAAAAAGTTTCAAATAGAGGCTCAAAAAAATCCCCTTCTAACAACCGTCTGGAGAATTGGTTGCATTTTCTTGTTAGGAAGGTTTATTTGGGAGGATATTATTGATTTCTATCTATTTTACTTCCTTATTGTAACAGCTTGAGTGGTAGAGACCAACAACAAGCACAAATGGCTCTTCTGAGTCCAGCGCACTCGGAGACTCGAAGTTCCAGTGAATTTATCCCACAGTTACTAGTATACTCCACTTAGAGTTTGATGTCGCTTTGCATTTATGGTCCTTTGTCTACAAAAGCAAAAAGCTTTACTTAATTGGTTGTATTGCGCCCCTTTGTCTTGGTCTTTTGTGAACAGTGGGATACTGGTGATGTAAACCTAATTTTGGAGAGCAGCGCAGCCTTTCCTGTGGCTAAGGGCTGTCAGCACACAATTAACTTTTGGCATAACATTGTATACTGTAACACTGTGTGGCTCCTAGGGGAGCAGGCTGCCACTAGATGAACATACTAGGCTAAACTTATATTTTATAGCCTTTTATACCGACTGCAAACAGCAGCTTTACCAGTCACAGCCCTGCTGCGGCATTGTTTGTGAGTACCGAGTGGTCACACTAATGCAGCTTTTTTCCTTACTATTAAAATCAATTTGACTCCTGCTTTTGATGTGCTTTGGTAATTTTGGGTTACTCAGCATCAAACAAACATAACAGAGATAAAAGCACAAACGTTTCTAATGCTTCATGATGAAAACCCAACTGACAAAAGTGTAGCATGTTCATATGCAGTTCATTTAGACCGATAATGAAAGCAGCAGTTAACTTCCTCTTTAAGCTGCTCACACACTGGAAGCGATTCGCTCGTAACGCATCGCTGTGAAGTCGATGGCTGGTCACTTCAGACATTTCAGGCTCTGGTTGCCTAGGTTACAATATTCTTTTCTCTCATTGATAGTTGGTTCAACTTCGCTTCAAAGTTGAGAAAAGTTTATCGTGGGTCCGCCCACTTCCCATCACCAGCGGCTATTTCACCCACAGTCACTTGAAGTTGTGGAATGTCATTTCCGTGGCCCCTCATCACCCAACTACTACGACACTTCCAGTGTGGATGTAGCTTTTAGAATTTCACAGCATACTTCTGCCGTTCTCTCCTTTAGTCAACAACATACATAGAAAGAAGGATGTAGCACCCAGAGATGTATACTACCAAGGAAGTTCAACACAGCCAGACTTTTGTTGCAATAGCTGGTTTGCCAAAACCTAAAACCCTGAGGTAGCATGTAATACGACAGTGTTTATAGCACCTGTGTGCACTAGCATGCACATGTCATACAAAAATGATCCATATTGTAGTCTATTCAACTCTCGAGAGATCATCAAGTGAAAAATGGCTGCTAAAAATCTACAAAGCTAAAAATAAAAGAACAATGAAATGCAACAGTGTTACAAATAAGACGAGAGATTAATGCTGCAGAAATCTGGTGATTTAACAAACAGAGAAGTAAAATTAACATTTTTATTCAAGTTTACTATTTCAGCGCTGAGTTTATTTGTAAGGTGATGGCTTCACATTAGAGTCTGAAACTTTCAACTGGACTCATTTAAACATTAAATTAAATCGCTTTAGTTTGTCAGCAGATCAAAGTGAAATTCATTTTATTGAGGGAACAGCTGTTGATGTGTGCTCTGTGCTCTGGTGGCTTCACATCCAGCAGTTTAAAAGAGAATTAACAGCATATTAGAGTCGACTATAATAACATTTAGACATTTTCAGGATCACCACATCAACGCATGCAGACTCACAAGACAATATGAGAATCTCAGACTCGATATTGCACATAAAACATGCTGTAAACAAAAGAACCGGTGAAATTTTGAACATAACCTGCTCCTGACCAAGTAATGTGTTCAGCATGAGTTACCATGGTGATTTAGCCTGGTTAAAAGAGAGCCACTGTGCCGCTTCTGACTTTAAGCTCGCTCCACGTAGCTCGCTAACTCTTTCATAGCACACCCCTCTGGTCAGAATCGTAATACCAGTGCAGAAGCGTCTTAAACCTTCTTTCTAATGACCAACAGGCAGCCACTCCTCTGGCTGCCCAAAAAAAAAAAAAGTATGGCTATATATACATATATAGGAAAACAACCCTTCTGCTCCTTTTATCCGTGACCTCAGTAAACACTTTCCTGTCAAGGCTGAGGATACAGCCGTCTTACAGTGGCACTGAGCGCTTTGAACGCACTGCAACTCCACAAACACAGAGAAATAAACAAACCATCTTCACTAATGTGACAGCCCATTGCGCATCATTTATGCTGCAAAGTGTGAAAAGCGAACCACATACTGGAACGTGCTGTAAATATACAGAAAAAGTGTTAGTAGCAAGAAAAAAAAATACTGTTGTCGAGGGGCACTAAAAACTGATGAACATGGCTAGGTACTGGCTTGATGTCGCCATGGTTACACATGAAACAGCTGACTCGACTACCCAGCAGCGTGCAGCTAAATGTTCTGTATTTAAACACCTAAACTTTTCATATATTTTCCACATGGCAGCCCGCATCATTTTGCATTGTGGAGAAACACAGAACACTGGTCATTTAGTGGGAGATGGAGAGCAGCACACACTGTCTACAGTGTCCATTACGTTGGTCACCTCTGGCCCAGAAGCTGGCTTCAAAGAGAGGGGGCCTCATCTAACAGGCTACACTTTTTCTCTTCTTCTTTGAAGCTCCTCTTTTGATCAGTTCTCTTATCCCGTCCCCACCCACTGTTTGGTTCACAAAAACGGCAAATGAATCAACTCTCGGCAGAGAGAGAGAATTTGTCAGCCAGAAGAGAGGCAACAAATGTGTTTTTGAAATGTCTGGAACATATTTTAGTCACAGTCACCGAGACACACGTATTATAAAATACACACAGACACAAAAGACGCTGTTTGAGTGATGATGAGTGATCTCTGTATGGGTTCCCTGTCTCCTGGAGGCGGAGAGGAAGACTTGATGGCAGAGCTACTTCAGGTAGAAACACAAGTAAACCCAAGTGGAATACAACAACGTTCTTTGAGCCTGAGACATGCCAGCTGGGATTTTATGTCTTTTTGACCCTTTGAACTGCATAAAGTCTTGCACATTTGACTCACTTGTATCTTTCAGACTTTGACCCTTCTCTGATCTCACAGGTTCTCTCAGAATATGATGCAACATACAACGTGTTATCAGAGCTGCAACATGTAGTCGATAAATAGGTAAACAACATTAAAAAAAGCAGTGTTTCCTTTTATTACATTTTAGCAGACAGAAAATAGGTTTTGGACTATTAATAAGTCAAGACAAGACATTTGAAGGCGTCTCTTTGAGCTTTGGAAACTTTGATGTCTACAGTTTTTGTAGAATAAAATGAACTGATTCATTAAAAATTAAAATATTCATTAGCTGCAGTCCAACATTATACTATATATAACATCAGCCCACCGTCTTCTATTGTCAAGTTCAGTTCTATTGCTTGCGTGCCATTTTTGGCACTTTAGTCGGGTGGGCAGGGTCCGCATGGTCCGCTACAGCTATGCAGTCCCACACAAAACCAGCTGTGATGCACTTTGTTTTCGAACTTTTCATCAGTTTAAACTACAATAGCATGTCTGTTTAGAGCACATGGACCAGCCTTTGCTCCCCACACGTTGCTGGTTCACCACTGTAATTTCTTTGGACTACTTTTGATAGATACTGACTACTGCAGTTTAGGAGACGCTTTGACCCAGTCATCACAGTCTGGCTCTAGTCAGACTCACGCTCGCCCGTTTTTCCTGCTTCTAACACATCAACTCTGAGAACAAAATGTTCACTTGCTTCATTAGTTTCAAATTCAATACCATACAGTTTTTTGCTGTCATGCTATGTCATTAAAATGCATCACTGAAAATATATCTGCGGAGAAAGAGGGTGAATATAATCTCCGATGCAACAGCTTTAGCCTTTATTATGATATCTCCTTTACTTCCACACTCCACTACTGAAATATGCGTGGTGCTTTTAATGAGGTTCGCCAATCAAGCTGCTCCTTTTCTGACCTTTCGGTGATAAACAGCTGCTCTGCCCAGGCTTCTGTTTTCTCTGCAGTCTAGACAAGCACTTTGATTATATTGACCAGTCCAATCCATAAGGAAAACCTTGAGCTGCCCAGAAGAGGCATCACTTCATAACTGCAAGTCAATGCATAACTGCAAAGACAGCAACACTCTCACACACACACACACACACACACACACACACCCAGGCCTTCCTCTGCAAACATGCCTCTTCCACACCTCGCTCAGACGTGACGTGTCCCATTTTTAATGAATCACAGGGGTTAGCCGGATCACCTAGCGCCAGATTCATCTCTCCCCCTGCAAGACCGTCTGTGTCTTGATATAGTAAACCACAATAGGTATTGAAAACAGCAACGGGCATCTACCTGCAGCAGGCCCTTTAGCAGCACAGAGAGAGTCTAAAGATTATGTAAAGTAATTCAGTGAGTGATGAGAGAGGAGCAGGCCACCACTGACAGCAGGTTTAGCAGGTATGTAGGTCACACAGGGGGAGGCCTTTTTTGCATTTTTCCCTTCCGTGTCTATTTTTGTGTTGTCTCCCTCTCTTACTTCTTTACTTAATCAGTTATTCACTTATTCCTTTCATCTCCTTGCATCACAGTATTCAGGCTCTTTTTAAAAAATCTACTCTGTTGTCTTCTGTCAGACTATGGTGACTTTCTCGCACTACCTTGGATGAAATGGGTAATCGAAAAAGACTAAAAAGAGAGATTAAGGAGGAGAGACTTTGCCAATGGAGACAACATTTTTACTGGCTTTTGTGTTTCTTTCAAACCCTTTGCATTATCAAAGGATTGCCAGTGGTCATTTTTGTAGCATATCGGAGCCCCCTTCTTCTCTCGCCATCGCTGGCTGCCTTCTAATCATCTTCACTTCTCCCCGAGTAGTAGCTTAACCCTAAAGCAGATGGTGTCCTGTTCTCTTTTCACTCATTCGGAGTACTTTGTGTTTTCTCATCTTGTCAAGCATGGCCCAGGCCTCTGTAATGAGCTTGGGCCTTTTCAGTCTGTTTAGAGGACCCTGACACAACTCGAAGCCGCCCCACCACAGCCACCACTGCAAGGTTACCCGAACCCGCAGGGGAGCACAATGCTACTTAGTGTCCACAACCCCTTGGCCTTTTCTTGGGGAGAAGAAAGGCAGAATATTAATGAAGACTCTTGGCTTTTCAGGAGGATAGCAGTAGAGAGGGGCGGTCAGTGTTTACTGAACAGGCTTGTTTTCATCTCCCTAGCCCGCAGGTCACAGCTCAATGCTCTTTAATTGGCTCAGATTGTCAGACAGTGTTCCATCTCATAGAAAAGAAAACTCTAGCTATCAAATGCTGCCTCCAGCAGCAGCAGCACCACCACCCCCTACTGCCTCCCTTTACAAAATCCCCCCCTCTTTTTACTGCTTTGAGAGTGGCAGCTCATGCAGCTAAGCTATTTCCACAAGCATGTACTACAAACTTAAAATTAACATATGAAAATGGGTTGCTTTCCACATTTACCAGCTCATTAGTTCTTTTGGTTGGGCACTTGTTGAGGTCCACCCGTTCTTGTTTTGCCTGAGCAGGGATGTCTTTAATTATCTTTGCAGTAGGCATATCAGACCCAAAGCTATTAGCCCATGCAAAGTTCAATGAGGGACTCTTTGATACTTGTTAAATATACATGGCCCAGTACAGACCAGGCCCGAGTCCCCCGTAGACCACCCAGTTTACATTCTGAAAATAATTTTCCTCTCATCCCCTGAAAAGAATAGAGCACCGACAGATACTGGCAGCGACCTTGACATTTTCCTTCTTTTTCCTCTCAAGATAACGTGCTATTGAACAAGCAATGGCTCTCCAACTGCATTACAAAAGCTCCAAACAACAGACTGAACTCGGGCAAAATAGAAGTACTTAATGCACTCAGTACAAGACATGGTGCGTTTTCTAGTGAACCGTTCATGTGCTGACGGCTTTCAGTTGTTCCTAGACTGATATTGCCATGGCTCATGTTCATTGTTAGAGTGGAAGCAGCTGGACACCTGTGTGATCTGCTTGGGATCAAAGCTCCGAGATGTGTTCAGACACACCAGACCAGCCTGTCATGCCATGCTTTAAGGATCAAATGAACAGAAGAAATCCTCCTAAGGGAACTGACACTGTAGAGCACAGACACTTCTACACCTCGATCGATTTTTTTTTTTTCCTTTCTCTTTCTCTTTCTGCTCAAGATGACGAGATAAAAAAAAAGAGCGTGAGATGTCCTGTGGCTAAGGGACAAAGGGAACCTCCTTTTCTGCTCACGGCTCCTGTCTGGAACATTAAACAGAGACGGTTCCCATGCTGCTATGTGGGTGACCCATAGGGACTGCCTCCCTTGTGAGCTGACTGAGTTGGAATGACAAGACCATTAAAAGTTGCGCAAAAGCAGAAATGCTGGTGGTCATGACAAACACCATTTAACAATGATGAGTACACTTATCACACAAAAGCTACAGCTAATCAAAAATCTGTCTCTTATTCAAACAGTGTTTTCACATTTAACTTGTCGTTGCTGCAGTTCAAACACACTTCCTGTCGTCGGTGAATATTGTGCTGCGGTATACTAATGCTGACCAACAAAACGCTAACTACCGCTTGTCTAATAAATGAATGGAAGGTGGGGGGATGTAATTTTCTGCTTGTCTGCATACGAGGGTGACTTATGCCCAACTCTCTTCCTTCCTCTCCCTTCTCTCGTGTGTGGAAATGTGAGCGCATGCAGTTTTCCTCCGTCTTGATGGGTTTTCTCTCCAGGATGTTTTTAACTGAACTTCTAAAAGGCTGAAATGACAGAAAAAAAAAATGTTAAAGAACTTAAAAGTTAGTTAACGTTTGAAATGTTTCTGATATTCTGGGTGACCTCTGCCCATCTCTAAATTAGTCCGGCTTGATCTCCGTCTCCCTCGTCTTCACCAAAACACGATGATATCACGACCGATAATAACTGATTACAGTTCAAATATGTGGAGTCAGATCAAAAACCCTTTTTGAAAATCTCATTACCAGTCACCTCATCCAAGTTTGCCGGTCTCAGTGAAGTCGAGTCTCTCTTTTGCACGGCCTCACTCATAAATTTGGGGTCGCTCATCTGTTGGGATGGCAGATTTTGTCACCTAATTTAAAGTCTTTCATGCATAATTGATCACTAATTCCAGTTGTGACTGCACATCTGAATACTGCTGCAATTAAGGAAGCAATGCATTTGTCTAGTTAGGTGTCTGGGTTTTGTTGTTTTTTTTAAACACAAGAGCTCAACTTCCCCCAAATGACCCGAGCTATACTAAAACTAAGATGTAGATGTCAGTGTGTTGTAATAAAAACGTCATAAAACATCACCTTTGACATATGAACTTGAAGCGTTACATACTAAAATGATACATTTTATTATCTTTACCCATATGATTGGAGCAGAACTGGTGGAAATCTTCGGCTTTTATAAATTAATTTTAAGATTTGTTCATGCTGCGTGGAATTTTTGCAAAAATTGATGTTGTCATCATGACATTATATGGCGTGTTTTGTACAGCGTTCTCCATGCCATTACTTAATATGATTTCTTTAAATTTGGTTTCCAAGATCAACTTTAACCTTGGGTACTAAATGAAAGTCAAGGTCAAATGCGTGTTCCCCACCAAAGCCTTGTTAATTGTGAAGTTTGAAGATGATCCATAAAAAACTGGGTAAAATAAAGTTTTGCTGGTTTGCACATTTGGTGTGACCTTGACCGGAATTTCACAATAATTAAATCAGGTCAAGCATTTTATTTGTATGTACCATCACACAAAATTTGAACAAGATATCTTGAAAACTTCAAATGCTAGACTGCTAACAGACAGACGGGAAAGAAGGTTATAGATGTATTTCAATTATTCCTATAATAACGTTATCCTGAATGATCCTCGTGGCCGTGATCGTTCTGAAGTAAAAATCTGATCTCTCGACAGCCTTAACGCGTTCTGCTTTCTCCACAAAACAACACAAACTGCCTTTTAGTAGAGTGGAAAGAGCCTTGTTGCACAAGAGTACAAGAGGACAAGTACATTAGAATCTGTGGTTTGCGAAACAGATGCCTCGCAGGTCCTCAACTGGCAATTTCATTAAATGGCATCAGCAAAACACCAGTCTCGGTGTCAACATTAAAGAGGTGACTCCTGCATCCTGGCCTTCAAGCCAGAGTACAAAGAAAAAGACCAATTTCCTCCTACAACAGGACAACGACCCAAAGCACAGCTCCAAGCTATGCACGAAGAATTTAGAGTGGAAAAGTCAGCTGATAAGCAATCAGCAGAGAGGCCAGCACAGTCACCAGCTCTCAATTATTTTGCCCTCTTTCTGTAGACTCACATTAACCCATGTACATACAAATTCTGCAACCAGGGCTGAATGCTCGTAATTTACATACCAGCATGGAGGCTGGGGGTCACCATCAAGGACCCCTCAAGTCCTTGGTATTAAAAAAACATTGCTGCAAGCTGTCCACTTTTCCTGCTGAGGGAGTAGTCAATTCACTCTGTTTTTCTTCTATTTTTCTTATCTGCCCTCTGTGGACTGTGCTTCTCCTTCACCAGAGGCCCATTTTTCTCCCACTCCCTCCCTCAAAAAAAAAAATCTTGTTTATGTGTTTACCACAGCACCCTCAGATGCTCCTCTAAATGATAGCCCTTTCACTGTCAGCACACAGGAGTCATATTAGAGAACGAGACAAACCAATGCTGCTGTTCCCTCCGAGCTTCAGTCAGAAAGAAGCTGAAGTCACAATCAACTAAAAATCTGAACTTTTTTTTTGCTTTGTTTTGATCAGTGTTGGGTATCGAAAGGGGAGGAGAGGAGGATGCTACCCTAGCTCCAAGACTGTGTTGTCATTACCTATGAGAGAACAAAAAAGGAGCATCTGGAATGAGGCCGCTGCTTCAGTGAGCTCCTGCTGCTACGCGTAGACATGCTAAGCTAGTTCATTCGACGGAGGCTCCGCTCCAGTGTCGGGCACATTTCCCATGTCTCGCCATCAGCTTTAATGCACATAGAGATTATGTGGAAAAGCGTTAATGAACAGCATATCATTTGATGCGTATGCATAATTAATTACTTCACCATTGATGCCATACGGGTACCTCCAAAACACATCTGGCACAATGTGCGTGTCATGCTTCCTGTCAGTTAATTCTATTACAGCAGGAAAAGCTGCTTCTTTGATTAATTTATAATAAGGCAGAAGACATTAAAGGGAAATTCTGGGTTATTTAGAGCTGCTTTCCTTTTCTGGTTATTTTTCATCTGGATGAGTCATTTTGGTTCTTTCTGATAGCGTTTTACTTAAAGTAACGTCTGGGATCTGGGGACAGACTGGCAAAAAATTCAAATTAAGTTTTAAATAAGTTAATTTAAGCCAGATAATTTAAACCAATTAGCACTTTGAGGAGAAAAAAACAATTTGAAGCACGCTTGTCGCACAAAAAACTGCTGGCAAGCACAAATGAATCAAGATTTGAAGTCTACATATGGTGTGTGCGTTGCTATTTTCCCACATCAATTATTCTCCTAAGTATAATTATGTTGTTACTGATAGAAATCACAGCCATTGTGCCAAAGCAATAAAAAATAACATCCAAGTTATAAATAACAGAAGATAATAAGGGCATAATATAATTCCATGGCCATTTCCATGCCACAGATCAAACGGTAAAAGAAAGCAGGGGGATATTGTTGTTGCTTCATCCTTCCTGCTTTTCTGCAGTCCTTGAGTCCCGGTGGTGTCTCGGAGAGGAGAAATTTATCCCAATATGTTGCAACAGATTAAATCAGTTTTATACTGAAGAAGCAGTATAATGGATTTTCTACACAGCTGACAGGGTCCTAGTGAGACAGCCAGCGAGGGAAAGCTATTGTGCAATGCACAAACTTTCATCTCGCTTTGAGGACCTTGGATACCTGCAATTACAACCGTGAGTGTATAATGACCTCAACCGCAGCCTTGTTCCTCTGAACATACAGAACACCGGAGCAGCCTTAGTTGCTTCTATCATGCCGAACCAGTTGTATTTGTTTACATTATCACCACACTGGGGAGTGTGGTTATTTTTACGGCCTGCTTTGTTTGGTTGATTGCTGTTGCAAAAGGGGGAAGTGCAGAGGTTTGCTCTGGGAGTGACTACGAAGGAGTTGTGCGACTACAGAGGTAAAAGGGAGGATAGACGGGGAGAAGGAAGCGGCGTAGAGGAGGGCTGGGGGTGTCTGTGTGTGTATGGTGGGTGGGTGTTTGGGGGGGGTCCCAGGCTGCCTTATGGGAATGGCGGTTTGTAATTCATTTTGAATGCATCTCTCTCCCTTCTCAGATTTTGTTTTATTCTGTTTTGAAGTATTACACTTTAGGAAGGTGCTGAAATTCCAGGCATGAGAGTTTAAGCATCAGGATAAATGGAAACGTTTGCTCATGAAATCCTGGACTGGTTCCAGGATGATCGACTCAGTTGGATATAAAGTAATTTGACAAAAGCCACAAAGAGTCGACTTTGGGGGGGGGGAGCTGAATAATCCTGCATAATGGCTGCGTTTACTCAAACTTGAGCCTTTTTAACCGCATCTGCATGTACTAATCGACTTTTAAAATAGCTAACATGTCCATATTTGTGTGTTCTCCATGTTACAGTCTCTCAGATGAACGACACTGACACCAGCAATGAAGGTGAGCCGAGATAATGCGTTTTCAGAGTACCCACTTTAAACACTCCCTAACAGCCTGACAGCCACATCCCTTCCTCATTTCTTCCCTTTTTTCACATCACGGTACATATTAGCCTTTGATTATGTAAAAGATGCATTTCAATTTTAGAGCTGGGAATCTGCAGACAGCATCAGAAGTCAGTTTTGTAATGAATTCACATATAAAAAAATCATTATGAGATGTTCGCATAATCTTCAGCCCTGATCTGAAGCCGTTTCTCTTAGCTCCACTGTAACTACAAACCAAACCCAGACTCACAAGCTTGGCAAGGCAGCGCTTGTTTAGGTATATTGATGCTTCTTGGCACAGAAAACTGGGAAGGGCTGCCTGATTTTCATGGCCTCTTGTAATATTTCCCCACTCTTCTTTCTTTTACTCCCTTCTAGGAGAGACAAATGATCCCGTCGAGGACTCGAAACAAGCTGATTCAACTCTAACTCAGTCCAAAGGTAAAAGCTTGAAAGAAGCACTCACACCCGCTTACTGGCTCACACTTATGTCACACACATCTCTATAAGTGGATTCTTATTAGTGGCCACAGCTGCTGAATTAAAATTCACTTCTTTTCGAGAATCCTCCGCTGCACACAGCCAAGTGTTACCCAGCTTCACCCTACTTGTCTCCACCCCCCACCCCCGTCTGTCTCCATCTCCTCGTCTCTGTAGGGGCAGGCGGCAGGCAGGCAGTTTGTGCGTGCTCCTTCAGGGCCAAATGCATTTGTAAATCCTCTGTACCCATTTCAGGTCTGCAACTATAACCCTGATATTTTGGTATATGCGCGTCGGCACGTCTTTGGAGATTGAGTATGATGAATTACCTGCACCCTCAACTATTGGACATTTAATAAATCAAGTGTGCAAAGCATATTGTTTTAACATGCAGCCAAAACAGACTGTAGGGGTAATAATAATGCCAATAAATCATATCTGATAAGGATAGTACACTGGTGTAATCCTCAGGTCTTCATTGAGATTTAGGCTAATAAGACTGCATATAATTTGAATGTAGTCATCTATGGAGAGTGCTATTAACTTCTGTGAACACGGTTGTTCTCTGTGTGGGTCCAAAAAACCGACGAGCCAAAAAAGGAGAAAAAAAATGGGATTCAGATTTGGGCGCCGTATACTTTCCAGGTAGAAAAAATTCATTAAGCAACTGCTACGAACAGATTGTTGGGGTTGAATAAATAGGACAGGAAAGCAGCATATGAAATAACTTGGCAGAGGTAGGTGTAGAAAGGAGAGAGCTTAAACAATGCCAGACAAAGCAGCCAGGAAAAGGGGGAAAAAAAGCCTGTTGCCGAACAACCATGTGCATCAGGGTGGGACTGTGTATGAGGGAGATGGTTAGCTCATAGTGTGCCGTTAAAATTAGCCAGAGCACAACATCAAAACTTAACGTATGACATTATTAGAGCAAAGTCGATGGGTTGTTTTTATCTTCAAACACAAAAAACCCACACAAAAAAATCACGTCATTTGCAGTGAAACGGGAACAGAGGAAACGGATCTGCCTCGATGTCTCTGTCTGCTGCACACAATATTTCGAGCATCACTGAGCTGGATTTTGACAAATCTTTGAGTTGTTATAAAGTGTGTGTCATCCCTGTTTACCGGCATTTACAGATTAGTGCTTTGTTTCTGTTTTATTTGATTTCTACTTATGTACTCCTTTACAGTCTAATGCAATCCACAGCCAGAAATCTTGAACTCTTTCCCCAATAAAGACAACATTTGATGACCCCCACTGTACCCTTAATGGTGATCAGGATATGTCAATAAAGATGTGGTTTGATGACAGGCAGTTTCTGGGTTTTTCCACTAACTTCTGGTGACCACCTAGTCATTTTGCTCTATAAGCAGACCTCTATTATGACAAAAAAAAATGCTCAGTTTGGAGAATCTCTCCTAGTAGGCCTTTAAAACACAGTGTTGTGCTCTAAATGTGAGGAAATGTCTCGTTATTTGTTTCTGTTCAGGCGCTGCTGAGAATAAAGAATGACCAGCTGAGGGGAAGACAATCAGCCTCATCTGACAGCCAGCAAACTGTGCGAAGGCCACACTGGTGTCAGCCTGGCCCATGTCAGTATGGGCTCTGACACTGGCCCAGGAAAACCAGTTACTCACAAGATGCTCACATTCCCAACTTTACTCCCCCTCCCCTCTCTTGGTTAAGCTATTCATCCCTGAAATATGTATGTACTATATGTATATGTATGTACAAAACCTTACTTATAGGACTTGAACATATCAACCAGAAAAGATGAGCCATACCTCACTGTGTGTTAGAGTCATACATCATTCTGCCCGAAGGGTGCAATGAGATAAACCAGGTTCAAGTCTCGTTATTTGATAAACCCACTGTGAGAGCATGGTGAAGCTGTCAGAGGACAACAGCCACAGCTCCTACATGTTGACACTCCCGGCTGGGTGATGCTAAACATCAACCATCCTTTTAGTTTTTACTGACGCCACCAGTACAGTCACGATGGCACTCGGCAGTGGGACGACACCCTGCATTTGTAAGCTTCTTTGGAGTGCAACACACTGACACCTGCCATGTCTCCTCACACACCGCCGCAGCTTCGATTTCCATTCTTTAGTCAGATCGGCCAATGCCCTGATTCGCATTGTGGTCTGTGAGGCGATGTGCCACTTGCCAGGCCTTTCATCTGAACATCACTAATCAAGTCTCATCTCCGCTGCTGCCGTGACTGCAGCTTTATTCATTTTACCCAGGAAACTGTTCATTAACGCCCGTGCACATAAACGAGGATGTGAGTGTCTTTTCAACAAATCGATTTGAGTCTTCTTCTTTTTTTTTTTTATTTCCCCCCTCCCCCTTTCCTTTTTCTTTGCCATTTCCAGTGCATGCCAGGAAATTGCTTTGATCTTCACCTACATAAACAAGAATTGCAGTCTTCTTCGCTTTCGCTTGTCTTCTTACCAGATTGTCTATAATTGTATCGAATGAATCTGCCTTATTTCATATCAAATTACAAAAAAAAAAACCATCACAATCACAGACCTGAGGAGGAGATGTATGAGTTCTTGGTTGTGTATTGCTTGCAGATGATTTGTATTTTTAAGTACGTGTAATGGCTAACACCTGGTTTTTTTTTTTCTTTCATTTTTAAAAAAGGGGTTTTGGTTTCTTTCAAATGTTGGTCTGAGTCATTAATTATTTTCAGTGGTGCCATACTAAAGATCAGACAAATTACAGTTCTAAGAAATGATGCCTTCATACTTTGATGTTTGCTTTGCTAAATTATAACAACAACAAAAAACAACTAATAAAGTTTAAGGTGGAAGCAATGGGTCAGCTTTTAATGTACCTTGTTTTGTGTCTTGATTTGTTGCTATTGTCATGACAGCAGCTTATGTTTTATTTTATTCTAATAGCGACCAGCACAGTCGGTTTCCTCCCAGTTGTGTGTGAAATTCAACAACTGTAACAGAGCAATCAGTCGTGTGTCTCTGGGCAGTCAGAAACAATTAGTCTGTCCTTTGATCTCCTGCATGCTCACTCCCTGGCCCTCAGGCTCTCCCTTGTATCAAACGAGACAAGATATCTGGCAGAACCTCTAACCCCAGAGCCCTCCCACCCTCTGAGAAACGCCTGAGACCTCACAAGGAGCTTGTTACCACAATCTCAGCAGCTCTCCAGAGCCGAACTTATCAAAGAACCTCTTATCTGCAACAAAACCAGGACATATACAAACAATTAGTCGCTGTGGCCACGATTCAAAACCTTCTACTTAAACTCGCCTTCATTTGAATCTCTGCTGCACACTTAATGCAAAATCGCGTGACTGCCTGACAAATACAACGCTACCATGAGAAGAAAATCTGTTCAATGGCAGAAATACAAGCGCACAATAAAACACAGACTTCACAGATAGGACAGTAATGTGCATAACTTTTGATGGTTTTCAGATGATATTGCATGGTAGCTCAAAATCGGATGGTACTTTTCATAATTCCATCAATTTTGACACAGTCTCCAACACGACTGGTTAAAATGCAGCCTCAAACAAAGCCTCCACTGTGTGCAAACACTCACTGTTGTATCTCTCTGCTGACCTCCTCCATACTTTTGATAATGAATTGAACCAAAACTTATATATTTGGATTTATCACTCCGTAACACCCGCTGCCACTGATTCTCAGTCCAGTTATTGTGTTATTTGGCATACCTCAGCCTTTTCTCCCCGCTTCCCTTCCCTATGAATGGCTTCTTGACAGCCACCCTTACACTGAGACCATTTCTGATGAGGCTTCAGTAAACAGCAAATGCATCAGCTGAAGTGCCAGATGCATCTATCTGATCCTATGTCACGTCTTTGGTGGATTTTTCCCTATTTCTTAAGGACACGATTTTTGGATGCTGTTCATCTGCTACAGAAACATTTTTAAGGCTGTCGCTTCTTTTGTCCTCCAATTGTCCAGTTTCCTTATTTCTTTAAGTACACTTAGATCTGCCAGGTTTTCAGCTCTTTGGGAATCACCTTGCGGTGCAAAAATACTATTTTATGCCTGTCAAACTGTGTTATGTTTGGCATTTTTCATAGACTCAACTAAGAAATGAGAACTAATTAATTTTCTTGACAGGCTGGTGTTAAAGTGCCTAAAGATACAATTGCAAATTGGTTCTTTGCTAAGTTGTCTATTATGTGTAGACACAGCACAGGTTCAGCACTTGAGTTAGGAGCCTTTTTATTCTTGAATGATTCATATGCCAGTGTTAAGTGGATTTAGAAACAAAAAAAACCAAACAAACAATTCCTTTGGAAATGGTCCGGTGCAAGGACTGGATTGAAAGTGAGTGACAAAAGCAGCCAATCTCCAAAGTAAAATGTGGAAAGCCCACAGAAAGCCTGGAGAACTATCTCTCAATACCACTTTAAACATTACAAGAAAGTCTGGCTCCTTGAAGGAAAAATACAAAGCAATGAGGGATGGCTCAAGACTTTTGCACAGTACTTTTTGTCCCATTTAAATAAAATTTGCTGACTTGATGAAGCCACACATTTTAAAAGTTAGATGTACCCACTGTGACATCACCCACTGGTTTGTGGACTTGCATGTTGAAGCTTTTTTGGACCCAGAAGTAAACACGTTTAGAAGAGAAGAGGAAACTCAAAGTGATTACCTTACACTAGGCCAGGAAAGTGCACAGCACAGACACAGATGCCTGCTAATCCCTGCTAATTAACACACTAATAAATCAGTCAGCGAAATTAAAGCACAGACAAGCTATACCAAAGAGTGACACGACAAGCAATATCTTTATTCAGATTCTTAAAAAAAAAAAACACCACACCACCACAAACAGTCTACAGCTCATTAACTTGAATTAACTGAGGTGAAGTCTCAAGTCAACACATAATTGCCAAATAAAATGGTCACGGACTCTTACTAATGCAAAACCTTTTGCCTTAATAAAATCTAAAGGAGTGAACGATGAAACATCTTACCTCCCTAGACACCCCTCGGATTCACCAATGCCAGGTTTCCATGTAAAATCACAAGCAAGTGTGCCAATATGGCAGCTTTGTGTGGTTCAGTGTAAATAAGCAAAGGTGTCATCTGAATACCATTAACACATTTCTTTTATAAAAAGAGCTATAGATACATAAAAGGAGGGGAATAAATACCCAGCCACACTCAAAACCTCTACAAACTGAACAAACCACTGTTTTGTTTTGTTTACCCTTGGTACCCAGAAAGGGGCACATCTACTGGTACTACTGTGACAACAAGCATATGAGGTATAATTACAACTACTTTGCTAGGCGACCACCAACTTCCCAAAAGGAAACAAATTCTTGCATGTTTCATTACCCAACAGCATTCATCAAGAACTGTTGGCTTTGCTGATTTACGCTGTAATCCAAGCACGAAACAGAATGATAATTAGACAAGAAGCAAAATTTGGAGGCAACAACACAGACTGCTGCAAAGAGCCTTAGGTGGGGAAACTTTACGAGAGCAAAGTGGAAAAACTGTACTTTATAAACATAGCTGCTCTCCTGGTCAAAGTACACTGCAGTATTTGCCATTAGCTTAACCCTGGTTGTGGGTTATGTCTACATATTTTTTCTGAACATGTGATCTCAGTGCTCTATAGTTCAGAGAACACCGAGCAGAGATGAGAGCGTGACTCCAGGTCAGGTAAGACGACTCCATATTACAACATGGCCGGTGTTGTTTTAACTCGTCTGTATTGTGTGTGTGCTGCAGACGCCTTCTGCACTAAACTTCCACAATGGCTGGCCCGAATGGGCTGTTGACACGTTTTGTCAATATGATTGTGTCATAACAGTGCAAGAGCCACTCAAAATTACGGATAAGTGTGCAGATAGGTGTTGTTAGACCACTGGGTAGCATACTCTTGTATTAATGTAATAATTACATTACATGTGCATGCTGGTGTGGGTTGGCAGTTGAGATCCCAACTTCTTGCAATACAATACTTTTTTTTTGGAAAGCTGAGCTCAGTGAGCTAACTAGCTAACACAGCATTTTATACAAAGAACATCACACCTGCAGTTAAACATGGTGGTGGTAGTATGATGGTCTGGGGCTGCTTCGCTGCTTCAGGCAACCCAGTGTCACGGCAAAACGTGTAATAGACGCGCCAATCCACCGTGTCCATTTCACACTGCGTCTCTACAAAATGTGAAATGGACATATATGCAGATGCTTATTGCATTAGCAGCAGAGGGAGATAATATATTTAAAGCCACTGCAACTTTTGCATGTGTGTACACTTAGTGTGTGAGATGGACACTGGGTCTGACCATCACTTCATGCCCTGAAGCTTCAGATCACTTGGGTTATGCAGCAGCACAGTGATCCAAAACACACCAGCAAGTCCACCTCTGAATCGTTAAAGAAACAAAACAAAATAATAGCTTGTGAGTGGCCTAGTCAATGTCCGGTCTTTTGGCGAGGCCTTAAAAAGGCAGTTCATACTTGAAAGCCCTCTAATGTGGTTGGCTTAAAACATTTCAGCAAAGAACAGTGGTTCAAAATTCATCCACAGCCATCTGAAAGGCTCATTGGCAGTTATTGCAAACACTTGATTGTAGTTCTTGCTGCCAAGTGTGACACAACCAGTATTAGGTTTAGGGGGGCAATTACTTTCTCACACAGGGCAAGGTAGTATGGACGTTTTTCCCTATAATAAATTCAATTAAATTTTATTTATATAGCACCAAATCACAATAACAGTCACTTCAAGGAGCTTTACATTGTAAGCTAGACCCTACAATAATACATACAGAGAAAAACCCAACAATCATATGACCCCCTATGAGCAAGCACTTTGGCGACAGTGGGAAGGAAAAACTCTTTTAACAGGAAGACACCTCTGGCAGAACCAGGCTCAGGGAGGGGCGGCCATCTGCTGCGACCGGTTGGGGTAAATGAAAACAGCATTTAAAAAACAATGTATTTTGTATTTACTCAGGTTATCTTTTTCTAATATTAAAATTAGTTTGATGATCTGAAAACATGTGGGTGTGACAAATACGCACAAACCAAACCAAAACTTAAACTATAAGACTACGAGGACACCGTCAGACTGCTAGTCTAAATGCAGTCCCATACAAACAAAAGGTTCATCCCCACAGTGGGAATAAACACCAAAAAACACATATTGTGCTTTTTCCACCAGAGAAGCGTCTATCAAATATGGAAACATGATGTTTTAAATATTGCGTTGTGATTTGAGATTTGTTTTCAGTGACTTTATTTATATTTTATAACTCAAGCAAAAGCAAGCTTTAAGAAACAGGTTTCTCATCTGCTGGGAAAGGCAAATTTAAAAACAAAGTTTCACATGGTGTTAGCGGTCACCATGTTTGTATTCCTTAACTTGTCGCATGCCAAGCAGATGTCAGCAGTGATTGTCCCCGGAATGGAGACTGTTTAAATTTTAATGTCTTCATTTAAATGTTGCATGTCAGAGCAGAGGGTTCCCTGAACCCGAGCAGTAGGTAGTGTCTGGGGAAATGGCTTCAGCACACAGACTCGCTACTGCGCTCCTTTGCATACAAAATATGTCAATGCAAAAATAACAAACTACTTAGAGAAAAAAAAACTTCTGTCCTACTTTATAACAAACAATGATGGATTTTCTTGCTTACATAAGATTTTTGATGTTAAACAGCTCAGCAACAACAGACGAAGCTACTACACCTGCTTCACACTCCAATAAATCATAAACACACATGATAGGGTGTTTGTGTGTGTTACAGTTGTGGTGATTGACATGTGTAGGAGTTAGCGTCTCGTTAAGCTGCTGTGGGCTGATGTGATTCGCTCCATTCATTCCATTTTACAAATGAAAGCTCTGAGGACCTCTTCTTATATAACCATGAATTACCATGTTCTCTCGCCTTCTTTAAGCTCTCTCCACTTCTCGTATAACTCCACCCACCTTCTCCCAACTCTCTCGCTACGCTACAACAACCCAGTGCCACAATAGCTGTTAACACACCGCAAACAAATTGGAGAGAAAAAAGAATTTTGGGGAGAAAAAAAAAAACAGCTTTAAAGCTTTAAATCCCAGCGCTAGATAAGCTGTTTTTATCTGAAGTGCAGAGTTTGTCCTTCATGAAAATTCATCGTCCTCACAAGAGGCAAAGGCAACACTATAGGTGAACTAAGCCGAGATAAACACTCTAATTGGGATGAAAATTGACGCCATTCATTATGGATGCCTGTCTTCAAAGGCAGCAAGAGCCACTGAAATGTTGAAAGGAAATTGACTTGCAGTGTTGCTAGTTTGCTTTGAACATGTGAGAATATGTCGATTAAACTCCACCAGCACAAGACGGTTATGCAGATTACGTTTGCTGTCAGACCAAAAAAGCATGTTTGTCTCATGGTGATGGCCCCTCGTGACAAAAAGAACAAAACAGAAAGAGGAATAAGGATTTCATTCTCTTTATCTCGCTTTCTGTTGTTGCTCTAATTATCAACTTGATAATATGCTTCTTCAGGTGATGCAGCAAATTCTCAACAATACAATAGTTATGGTAGAGAGAAGATTCAAGCAGCTGTCCCTTGACCATACAAGAAGTTGTGTCATTGATTAAAGAATAGAGGTGGGTGGAGAATCCTAATACCGATACCAACACTGGTATTGGTGTTGATCGATACTAGCGCGATAGGATCAAAACCGTGTTTCCATCCTCTAATTGCGTTAGACTAATTTTTTTTTTTTTTTTTTTTACCTCAAACATGCACTATAAAAAAACAATGGCTGAACCTTTTTGTGTTGACTGTCACATGGATATTATTTATGGCCTATAGCAAAATTAAAACAGCAGAAGAAGACCCAAAGTGCTTTATAAACAGACGCGTTCACAAGAGACATGAAAACTGTGTTTTGTTGTGTTAATTAATTATTATGGAAGGTAAAAATCACAGTGATTTAGTGGTCATTAAAACTGATGATGATTTATCTCATAAGTCATAAGCTACATAAGTTAAAAGCATCGGTATTAGCAGTAATGGCCCTGTATTCACTTGGTATCAGAACAATACCAAACTTGGCACTAATCAAACAGCACTATTAAACAACCTCTAAGGATGTCTGGCTGTTTTACCACCCTGCTCGACAACCGTTCACCCGACCTGCTGCACACTCGCCGGATGTCTCGCTGGGAACCAAAGGAAGCGCGCGGTTGAGTTTGAAGTTGTTGGTTTGAGCACTACTCATGTTTTGGCCAAAGGTTGTTTTCTGTTCCACGTTAATCGCATGGGAAGCGACACCCATTAGTATTCAATTAAATTTCAGCAAGAAGCAGGCGTGCGGCACGACTGGCGGGTGCAGTCCTGAGAGACTTGCTGCTCGTGAGCACACGTCGAGAACACGCCCACCTCCAAGTTGAAGAATATTAAAATTTTGAGCTGGCAGCAGGGGATTTATCTTGTTTAAGCAATAAAAAATTTATACTCTCCTTCAAAGTGACAAGACAGAGGAAAAAAAATTAATTTAGGCAGTGGTGAAAAACCCCAGGTGCAACTCAAATGTACAAATGAAAATTTTTGAAAAGTGTCTGGAGTGGCCTTCAAAAATCCTGAGTGCTCCAGGGAGGAAGCAGTTGCATGTGGAACGAGATCATTGAATCCATCGTAAATGCTTTTCACAGGAGCGTTGCCTTGTCCATTCAGCTCCACAGAAGTGCGTTGGAGGCCGCTGGTGATGGGCACAGTGTTTCGACCTGCAGCTCCTTGCTCTAAATGCTAGTAACACATATCTCATTCATTTGTTTTTCTCAACACTGAAAGCGTTTGATCAGCTCTGTAAATATGGGCCAAATCAATCATCTTTTAAACACAGTAGTCCCTGTTTCTATGGTGCTGCTAATTGTTGAAGCTGTCGATTTTTTTAAAGAAGAGAAGGATATGTTTCTTTCATGTAAATTTACAAAGTCCATCTATCCATTCGCTTCCGCCTATCCTTATCAGGATCGTGGGAGCCTATCCCAGCTGTCTTAGGACAAGAGGCAGGGTACACCCTGGACAGGTCGCCAGTCTGTCGCAGGGCTAACACATAGACAAAGACAACCATTTGCACTCACATTCATTCACACCTATGGGCAATTTAGAGTTTTCAATTAACCTAACCCCACTAACTGCATGTTTTTGGACTGGGGGAGGATGCGGGAGTACCTGGAGAGCGGGAGTACCTGGAGAGAACCCACGCAAACATGAGGAGAACATGCAAACTCCACACAGAAAGCCCGGTTCAATTCCTGATGCTGGAATTGAACCCAGGACCTTCTTGCTATGAGGCAACGGTGCTAATTTCCATGCCACCATGCCACCAAGTTAGAAAGTAATCAGGTTAAATTGTTTTTCTTCTGATGGGTTTATGAAAAGTTTAAGTCATCCCTCGGAAACTGAATTTCTCTAGATGGAGTATTTCTATTGTGTTTGGGCTTTTAAAATGATTATATTTGTAATATTAGACTCCATGTAAATGCGTCCAGTGAGGCGAGCATAAACCTAGTCCCTAGGAGACTGCTGCATGAGCTGGCATCTTCTGAAAAAAAGTTGCCTTGGGAAAAAGGATGGAAGCTAGGCTATTATCTACCAGAGGGATAGTGGAAAATCCATGTAGCATACCCCTGTGGATTCTGGTGAGGTTACACAAAGTAATATAGACGTGCACAGCTTTTTGTGGTCAGAAATGGCTGCCACTACAGTACTCATGCTAATAACCAGGAGTAGTTTTGTGAGTACTTGCTCATAGTTTCTATTAAACTTACAGTTAGCGCTAACTCTGACTTACAGTTTAAAGTACCTTAATATGACTGTGCTTCATAAAAGTGAAATAAATTGTCTGTAGAATTCAGAGTTGAATGATGCGCTCCAGCCCCTCAGCACAAAACGCCACAAAGCTGTCTGCTCATCGCTGCAGCTTCTTTGTAAGAATCTGCAACCAAACACAGAACTGGTGGGCAGTTTGTGGAGCGAGAGCTAGACTCGTGGACAGCAAAGAGGGGCGAATGTCTGATGGGAGGCAGCTGATGCACAAAAATCAAAATAGCCCAGCAAAGACTCCAATTCAGCTCATAGGATGGCATTGAAAAATGTTAAGGAGGGTATTAATTTTGAACTTTAAAATGTATTTGAATAAGTTTTACAACTTTTTCCTGCTGAAAAAGGCCTCGCCCGTGACAAATTACCATACTATCAAGATAAGATAGCTAAGATACTATCAAAGTAATTAAGCAATAGATTAAAAAAAAGTAATTTAAAGAAAAGTTACAGTTAAAAAAAAGAGCTACCAGAACATTTATAACCATTTACACATTTATTTCTTAGTTTGAGTCCAAAGAGTCGTGCTGACACACAAACCTTTCATTTACTACAGCAACATTTCTTTATCATGTAGAAAATCTAAGAAATGTTTGTCTTTATCATATTTAAACAGGGATTAAAAGTGTAGTCAAACTTTTTTCACTGAAAGAAAAGGCAAGAAAGCCCAATAGTAACGTTTTACTGCTGTGAAGCAGCGAATCCCCAGGTCAGTTCATCGCAACCTCACCTGATTCAAAGTGAATGAGAAGCGAGAGTAGCGGGAAACATGCATCTGTGAGTGCTGGCTCATGTCAGCATGCTGAGCTGTGCTTGTGTCCCAGTGACAGCACAGTGATCTGCAAGCAATTACAGTGATGGTCTCAAGCTTTCACAACAAAAGCATTTAACGAATGTTTTTAAATTGTTACACGGTTACACACTCCATCAAACTTACTCCCTATATGAACACACACCACCCACCACTACAGGGAATTTCACCACTGGGAAACACTGCAGTGAAATTTGGGCACAATAATAAAAAGATTCCCTTACATTTTTTTATTTTTCGCTAAACTGTAGAAGTCTTTAATAACTTTGTTATGTCTCATTATCTGTTTTTTTGTCACTATGGTGATTTTGTTATGTCAAAGCACTCATCAGGTACATTTTAAACTGAAACCGTACAAGTCTCTCTCTTTTTTCCCTGCTCCTCACTGAGCAGTAAATTAGGGCTGGGCAGAGCATGTCTCTAATGGTTTTCCCATCAACTTTATAATTCACAGGGGTGGTATTCACACCTGACTTCATTTCACTGCCGTTTTCAAAACATTGCTTGGCTCAGTGTAAAATAAGTAATTTCACTGGGCTGTGAAACTAATGCGTGTGCCGCGGCTGTGCAGCAGTTAACTTGTTTTGCTGCTTTATAGCTCGAACTGTTTACAGGCGAGATCGGAAAAAAAGCTGTCAGGACTAATGTACAGCCTTGTGTTTCACTGGACACCCATCAGCAACGTCTGCTGATGAGTGTTAGTTAAATTGGCGTCGTTAGCTGTGCATTGGCGTCATTATCCTATAGGTCAAAGCTTTTATGTTGGGAACCAACCCTCCATTTGGAATACATGTAAATACATGCATGTAGCTTGTTTGAGTGCAATATGCCCTTTTTCGAGGGAGTTACACTGAAACAAGAAAATTAAATGATAATATTTCTTTATACAGCACTAATAAACTAAGTGCTATTAGGAAAGGAATGAAAAAATGTTGCTCTGCTTTTTACAAATTTATTTCAGAAGTAATTATATTTTTTTCAGTGTTGATTTTTTTTAAACCAGAGAATAACACCCTGAAAGCCTAATGAAAGAAAATGAAAAGCAGCAGCTCTAAAATCCTCAGTAATTACACTGGACATTAATAAATGCATTAGCTTTATTAAGCTCTAACTTTTTGAGCTGTTTGGTTATGCTGATGTTCGAATTCATTACAGCAAAAAAAAAAAAAAAGCCACCTGCAACTGGAAGTTACCACAAAGTGTGGGGATGACTCATCGATGTACAGAAAGATCGAGAACTTGCAAGCCAAGCAGAGGGGAGACCAGGGTTTGCACATCAGCCATCTAATATGAATGAACTCAAATATACAGAGACGAAAAAGGATCCATTAAACTTTGGGGTTCAGTTTAAAACTCTACTTTGCACTTGCCAGTTTTTACAAAGTCAGGTGTCCTGGTGTTTCAACAGGATCCAGGTTATTTCTCAAACTTAGATTTCAAGTCTAAAACGTTGGCGTTTCCACTGGTGTTCACAGTGCTTATTTATTTATTTATTTATTTATTTATTTTTTAAACCAACTAACTGCTTTCATTTGCTCTCCTGGGCTAAACCAACCATTATCAGGCTACTTCTCACTACTTACCTCTGCCTGCTATACTCTGATATGTGCATGCTTATGTCAGTCAAATAGTGGCAGAAACCCCACTTGTCGTATTCAGTCAGGCACCAGCAGCTCAAACTGCTCTACTGTGGTACAACAGAGCAGTTTGAGGATCAGTAAAAACCTTTATCTATCCAAAAAGTGAAAATCTCCAGATTCAGAATGGCTTTTGCAAGAGTCTCCTGGGCCACAATAGGCAGCATTAAACTAACATGCTTTCATTCCATGACAGAAGAAACCAGTTAAAAACATGCATAAACTTGAACCCTCGACCCTCTTGCCGTGACATAACTGAGCTCTGACAGAGACACTTAGGTCAGTTGTACATGTTACACTATCACTCACTGTGCATGACCTCATGAAAGCTGAGAAAAAAAAAAAAACCTATGAGTCCTCCTAACCCGATGCACCACCTTCTTGGTCTGGACACTTATGGCTTCATTTTGGTCTCATGTTTGCAGACTTGTGATGATTATCGACATATGAGCAGGATCAATTTGACATAAATGTTGCCGTTTGCTCTATGAACACTCTATGAGTGAAGCGAACAGCTGGTGCAGCGTTCATAATGTAAATCAGGTAAGGTCTTTTTGTTTGTTTGGGTTTATTTTTTCGTGGGCAAAGTTATGACTGCACCTCAGATTTCAGGCTTTACTCTTTCATCGATTTCTATGTGCTTAGAGGCTGAATTTTGCCAACTTTAATGTGACACCAAACAGCCCGAGCAGTGATGGTGCATTTACTATCAGTATTATCTGCTATCAGGGCATCACAGTATAAAGCAGTGGATTCTGATATCTCTGGCCATGCGCTGCTCGTGCTAACGTTTTCAAATCTAAACTCGAGGAGGAGTCGGAGCTTCCTTCCTGAGAAATGAACAGAAATGTGCTGTAGGCATTTTATCTGAATAAATAAAAATATTGCTGCTGTAGTGACTAAATCCATTGTTGTAATTCAGCACTGGGCTTTATTAGGTATACTAAATCTGTAGTACAGACAACAAGACCTCAATCAAACCAAGTAACATTATAGCCCACTCTGTATGAAAATGAATCTTGATTATTTTTTGTGTTTATTTACATGCATCTGTTTTCATAATTCTCCTGAAAACCCTGCAATGCAACACAGTTCTCAGAGGAGTGATTCTGCTGAATTAGTTTGTCTAAAATATGGTAACTAGCGCTGCCACTTTGACTATAAGTGTGTTAATATTACATATATTTTTTTGCAAATGGGCAAAGTCACAGCACTAATCAACAAAATGAGTCACCATCTTAAGAGCTATTCGAATGCTGGCAGAGTCCTGTGCCTGCGTGATTAACCTAACCACTCCAGGCAGCATGTTGGCCATTGTCAGCACTCTCCGTTGCCAAAAAAAGTTGCCACAAACTTACACTGACAAATGAGTCTAAAATGTAACACCGATTACAGCCTCTCTTTTTTTGCTTTTTCCTCTTGTCACAGCTGATTGTTGACAGTCCTGCGAAGAACTTCGCTTACTTAATTCTTTTTTTTCCAACAAATTTGAGATTACATCTTGTTGAGAAGCAGATAAGCTTGATTGCTTGAGCATTTCAGCATCTCGCCTGTCACCGCTGATGGAACCTTCGGGGTTCTCTGGTGCCTCCGAGAACTGTTGCCGTAGCAACAGGCTGTAGTAAAGCAAGGTCCTGTATGCATTCAGAATCAGGTGAATGCAGTTTAGGAAATGAAGAGAGAAAAAGTGAATGGGACGCTCCAGTCATCGAGTCCAATTTTTCACGGCTCCATTTGCGGAGAAAATGCGCAAAAGGGTCAAGTTATGATAGGCTGATTTAATAATAAACTTCTTTTTTTTTTTACTGCATGTGATGATGAAATAAATAAATAAATGCATGGCTGGAATAGTGCACTACAGCCATTTCACACTTCACAGGTGAGTAGCAGTGTGGTTGTGACACCTCCAACTGATCCTGGTAACTGTACAGTAGGGGCTGTTGGATTTAACTTCAGACTAGGAGCTGCTTTGCTGTGAAAGGCAAATTAGAAATATCAGACCATTAGGTGCTGGAGGTGACATGCTCCTTTTTGAACCCACCACCTGTAAGCCACCTTTCCCTATTACAGGGCCGCCATTGCATTCATTTCTCTCTGTGGAAAGTTAACAGTGAGAAACAGCTATCTGCTGTGGTAAGTATGTGTACGTGGTGTGACCCTTAGGTGCGCACTGTATGGGTGTTTATTAATTCACAGATAAGGGTGGAGGCCGCTGTTCCTTCCCACTAGGATTCATTATTTTCTGTTCCCAACTCCTGCTGGTTATGTTAATGTATCATGAATTTCCATAACAAAATAGGCATCAAGGTAGGCAGAAAAATCACTCCAGCACAGCATGCAATTTAAATGTGCCATTTCACAACGAGTCATTCAGCAGTGAAGTGTGGATGGTTACAGACGCGCTAGCAGTCATCTTCCCAAGCTACTGCAGGGGAGGGTGGAGGGTAAAGCACAGCAAGTAAGGACATTTGTCAGTGTCCCCTTCGCTTTTTTAAGCACCGTCGTCTTTTGTCCTCTTTAACGCTTCGCTCTCGTTAAGCTGAATAACTCAAAATATATTCTTCACATTTCATTAAAAGTGAGAGTTTTCATTTGTTTACTACGACAGTAATGGGAAAACAATTCAGGGAGCTTAACACTGCTGTTGATTTATTTTGATGATGCATAGCATTAAACTCGATTAATAAATATGATTCATTTAGCATCATTGTCAAATTGTCGAGCCTCCTGGAGAGGTGCTAACAATTCAAGCGAGCTGATTAAAATGACACCAAATGCCTCCTTTCAGGCTTTTCTGTCACAGAACGCCACAGCTTCTCTGCTAGATGCGACTCACGAAACACCTCAGACTGCAAAATACAGGGAGATTTTCTCATTCAGTGTTAATTGGCTCATTTATTATTTAGAAATGAAAGAACGGGGATTAGAGGAACTTGCCTAACAAAGTTTGGGTCTGTCGGTGCGGAGATGTGACAATGACATTAATGGAGGGAGGCTGGAGTGTCTGCAGACAGTCCATGCAACCCATCTCTCTCTTGTCAGCAGACTAAACGCCTCCTGCCACAGCTGACAACTTTTGCAATTGATTAAGTCAGTCTTGTTGACAGGAAGACACAAGGTCACAATTATGATGAATGCTCTGCTGATTCTTTTAGCATTATGGAGACTCGGGGAACGGTTGAATCTGCTTTTGTTGAGCGTATGATTATTAGATTGGACAGTCAACATGCGTTAATTCTGCCTGTTCATGGCAGATTTAAGAAAATGAAAAAAAATTTCAGAGAGTTTACTTGGATGACTCTTAAACACGTCCCAATGTTGCAATTTCCCTGTTCCCTCCACACACACACACACACACACAGGCTGAAGCAAAAGGAATGAAAATTAAATTTCTGGAGCTGAATCGGTTTATTCATCGTACCATTTCATTGTGCATGTATCAGTTCACCGATCTATTAATGTAGTCTGTCAGATATAAGCTTGGGCCTCTTTCACCTTCAGCATCTGTGCACCTCAATATCTCCCATCGCTCCAGCTCTTCACGGCTCAATACTCTCTGCTCTAATATATATGACCGATCCTTTCAGAAGCCAATTCAGAAGCTAACCACCACATTCCGGGACTTCTATCAGGTCCTGATAACGTGAGGTTTGACCATCTGTCAGCGCTGTGACTGCTGGCTATAAACTTCACGCTCTGTCTTTTTATTCATCTGTTTCTCAGAGGAGAGATGCAGCCGGCGCCCGAGAGCCACAGGCAGAATCAGAGACGAGAGAGAAATCAATTACTGCCTTTGCCTCCGCCTAAAACAAGCCGTGTCGGAGACCATCTACAAAAGGAGGACAAAAGGGGCCGGTGGCCCCTCAAACTCTCAAACCTCAGGAGACGGGGCGGAGAGCATCCTGTCACAAGCTCTGACACACAGCCATCACTGCCACCAGTGCAAAATAGGCCCCTGTCACACCTCAAAATGGGATCCAGCCACTTCATGCGCAATCAGGCCTGTATCAGTGATTGATGACCACAAAGTGAAAAATGAGGGAAGACAGCAAAGAAATGGCTGAGAGAGAAAACTGAAACAATTTTGAAAAGTAACCTTTACAAAATAAGAATACTACTAGCTACTACTTTTCTAGAGCTATGTAAAGAATATGCTGCCATAAGAGAAATTAATAGCAGTGTGTGTGTGTGTGTGTGTGTGTGTGTGTCTTTGTGTCATTTGTTTGACCTTTCGTTCTGACATTACCGGTTATATATTTTATAATTTAGTATACAATGGATTTACCTTCAGAATGACTATCTGCCACAGCCAAAGCCTATTTATCTGTCTGAAAGCCAGAAAATAGCTCAGTTTTGAGACAGCGGTAATAATATAGTCAAAACATCCAGAGCAGGGTTTGACATTAAATTTATCAGCATGAAAGCTCTTTTTCATATGTTAGTGTTTCTCTGTTTTGCATAAAATAAGCCCCTGAACTGCATGTGAGGAAGCTGAAATTAACTAAAAGCCATTAGAGAAAGGAAATGTCTTCAAATATCTTTTTTTTTCTTGCTGAAAGAAGATCTCAAATTCAGAAAGACCCCAGAATCTGCCATCATAAATGCTAAGTGAATGAATACAAGTCCAGGATGCAGAACTCTTCAAATAACATAGGAAATCTGTACTGAAAAAGTGAAAGCCTTTATTCCACAGTTACTACTGAGCCCTGATTGCTTCAAACACTGAAACCCAATTCTTCCAGCAACTTTGTCCAAAAGCCAGAGAGTTAAGCAGCGCGATCCTCACCAAAGCCGAACCACAGAGATATGGACTCGATACCATTCCTTTATTTTCTACATCCACGTGTTCCAAACAGCTGGTAAGGCCAGAGACAAAACACAGCATCTGGCAGGGGAGACTGTGGACCCCTTGCCACAGCGTGCATGTGTGCGTCTGTCTGTCTTGGTATGTGCAAATGGAATGGGGAGGATGTGCGTGCACGGCGTCCACAGAGAGGAGATGTGTCACAAATCGCTGCTTCCATCCACGCGCCAGGGACAGCGTGCCCATCAGCTTAGCATGATTACGGGCATGAGAGAGGCTCTGATTGTGGGATGCTGGAGCGTGAAGGCACTGGAGAGGAACAGAGAGGGACGTGGCAGGGCCAGAGAGGAGGGATGGAAGAATGGAGGGGAAGCCCAGCTGGCGGCTGCTTCTAATTGGGCTGAGCAGGTTTCCATGGCTGACCAGACCCATATGCAGCGCGGATCTAAAGAGAGAGAGGCCCACAAACAAAGTAGCAGGGCAGGCCAGGCCGTTGCGGTGGTGGAGACGGTGGAGCGGGGGGGCGTAAAGCGGGCAGGGGGGCGAGAGGCTGGTCACACTCCAGTCGTCACAGCCTCTTTGTGACGGGGGCAGAAAGAGCCAGCTGTCACCCCCTGACAGGAGTGCACACACACCCACACACACACCCTCCTCGATGTGAACTGATAACACGGGCTCAGTGAACACACAAAACAGAAGCATAACAAAAACAACACACTTATGAAACAACTACTTTAATCAAGGCATCCGGCACTCACTGAGGGAGTAAATGAATAGGACACACACACACACACAAAAAAAAAAACATAAAAGAAAGGGACCTGATGAGAAGAACCAGGGGGTATGAATGTTTCGCATTCTTCCTGCCGGATATTTACTGCGTGCCATTGGAAACAATTAGAAGTGATTAAAACGGAGGTGAACTGACAGGGATGGCGTCGATCCCCCTGCCTCCACCAAGCTACTACCCACCGTGGCTGGTAGATGAGGGTACTAGTGCATGTCCTGCTCAGGGGAGGGGGGGTGAATCGATTCACTTCACACTCTCAGCAGCATTAATTAATGATCTGTTCTCTGTATTGTACAGTGACTGGCTGTCATACTATACCTTCTCTCCTAGCTTCGCTCCACTCTTCCTCTCCCGAGTCCTCTTCCTTCCTCTCAGGCTACGTCCTCCTTTCATTTTACAAAGACATAACACAACGCAGATGCACTTAAACGCAAACGCTGACACAAACAATAAATGTTCCAATAAGGATTAAAATATTGAAACTGAATATATGTTTGCATGGAACATAAATTCTTGGCGCGTCATTCATAGGCCTTTGTTTTTATTTATTTGTTCCCTTTACAACCAAGCAGATGTCTGGAGGGCAGACCACAATCATGTTTATGAGAAGGGAGAGGGAGAAGAGAAAGGCAGCAAGTCAAATCTAAAGACCTGCATGGCTCACTGGTGCCCCCTACTGTATTAATAAGAGTACTTGGCACACAGTGCACTACAATATCAGCCCCCCCCCCCCCAAAAAAAGTACTCTTGATATTTTCTTATAGCCTCAAGTCTGCAGATTGATTTCTCTGTTCACAAACGTGTCAGCACTTTCTATGTGGATACAAAAAACACACATTCGGAGAATATGCATAACAAAAGTAGTCAGACATGTTAGGTGTTCTATCAACATCCAGCAGCACTTTGACACTGGAGTTGAGTGTTTTAAGAAGCCAACAAATCTCAGAAAGTTTTCAACTATGACTCAAGAAGCTTAATTATATGTGAAGCACCTTTACTGCATTTTATTCATACCCACTCCTATGACGCGAGTGGTTAGGCGAGGACCTAGAGGAATAAGAAGAAGTGACTGCAGGAGTCTCCAGGGGGCTGAAAGAGACAGTAAACTAAGCCATGAAAAAAAATCAGATCACCTTGAATTTGCATAAACAGTCTTCAAACGGCTGCACAGAGGGTATAAGTGTTAGCCATCCAAGCCTGAATAACTCCCAGCCGTGGATTAGTATTGGGTTCACCCAGGTCATTTAACACTTAAGACAGTCTCCGGGGAGCCTATTCATGTTGGACAAATTGTTTTGCCTTTACTGCAGCTCTGCGATGTACACGGGTGTTCGGAGGTGTTTGGAGGAGTAATTTGCCTCCTGTATTGAGGGACACTTTGCACCCTGTTCCTTCCACTGAGACAGCAGCGCCGTATCAAAAAATACTAAATGGAGGCACAAGCAACACCAGCACCAATTACACAGAAATAGTAACTGCACGGGTTAAGGACACGGAGAATAACGAGTGAACGTGGTTGCTTTCCTTCTTTCTGCTTTAAGACAAGCAGACGTCAGATGAAATATGGAACACAGACCCTAATGAACCTAGCGAGGACTTGGAGGTGGACATAGCTTGTCAAGTTATAGGAGGAATGAGAAGGTTATCAAGAAACTGCGTGCGTGTGACCTGCAGAAAATTGCTTTTGTTGGCCAAGAGTCAGTTTAGTTTGGCTTTATGACATCGTAGTGAACAGGAGCATACATCCCTTTAGCATCCTGCCAAGTGGGATTTACTGGGTGTAAACACACTTCCTGTTTGGCACAGTACAATCATTTGAAAACACGAAGGACATCCAAGATATGCTGAATGGTCAAGCATGTTATTTCTCTCCCTCTCTCTTTCTTTGCTCTCATTTGCATCAGGTGAGCCAGCAATGCTTCTGCTATCCAGTAGCAATCATTATGCCTGCAGAAAAACATTTGCAACAAAATGCATCCCCAACAGAATACAGTAGGACTGTAAAATAGATTTGTTGCAAACTAATTATGCATTTCCCATGCAATTTATAACACAGCAATGCCTGCAGTAACACTTAACTTCTGGAGCATGATTAATAGCACCACGCTGGAAGCTGGAAGACTGGAAATAGTAGGTGTGGAGAAGGAGCTCACATCGCCAGCATCAGCAGTCTAGACCCACTCCTTCTGTCACCACTCTCACCCGGCTTCCCATAAAAGTAAAATGCAGCAGGTTTGGAAAACAGCCTTGTCCTGTTTGTCAGAGGGCTTGTCGTAAATATCGTGTTCGTCAGGGCCCCAGAGCAGAAAGCTTTGGTGATAGCAGTCATCACCACCATGGCACTTCATCTGCTAGTGCCAACCTCACTTAGTGCGAACGATTGTTTCAGATAGTGCTAATTTGTTGCACTGCAAGGTGATAATCCTTTACTTACAGCTTCAATGATTTTTTTTTTCCTCCTTCAACTCGCAGCGAGTAAATGACAACAACAGCAGAGCTTTGATAAGGTTTTTGATCAATACCATTCTGAACGTTTTTGTTTTTTTTCTTCAGTGTGTAATTACATTTTTTTTTTTAATTCACCTGCTCAGCAGCAGAAGACAGTACTACAGTATTTAAAAAAGCAATCATAATTTTGTCAAGCTAAATTATAAAGCACTACTATCAGCGTCTCTTGTATTGGTAATAAATTAACTCCATTTCTTTTGGACATAATTAAGTAGATCAATCATCTCTTTTGTAAATATGTGGCTTTATTATTTGTTTCAATTACCGCCCTGTATGAGCCATGACACAGACTTATCAGTGTTGTTGCAGTTGGCTGGTTGTTGGCTCATGATTTGATGACCTGTATTTTTCCCAGATATACTTTATTCATGTATATTGTTGGACCATGAAACTCAGTTACACGCCTGATTCAAAATCACATCATTGAACAGCAGCCCTCGCCACTGGCGTACAGGTGACGTGTCAGATCATTGTAGTATTTATCACATCCGTTTGTGTCTTACAAAGATCAAATATGAATTAAGTAAGGCCAGGTTTGCACTCTTGTCAGTCACCAAGGCAGTAAGCTTTATTGGATCTTTGTACCTGGGAGAAAAAAAGATGAATACAGTTATTGACCAGAACTACGATCATGCAGTACTGAAGACTGTGTTCCTACGGGGCAGTACAGCATTTATAGTTTTATACTAGTCTACTCTCTTTCTAACGGGATAAACAGAAATCTGTCGCCTTTATTTATTCTGAAATGAACAGCAAGATCCCATCCCATCTCCAGACACAAATGAGACTCCTGAGCAGAGACCTTGAGGTCAGGTCACCACGATCCAGAAAGGCTCCACTGAGAATAGCATTTCAGACGTCACTAATAGAAAAATCTATAACAAACATGAAGAGCAAAAAAAAAAGCACATTCTTTGTTCTTGGGTGGTTTACATGAAGCCATCGCAGAATTGCCTGGACACACAAACAGGCCTGTTTCAACTTCATGCTACTTCAATCAGATGCAGCGCGACACTGAAACAAAGATCCAGTTAAAAGGACAGACCTGTCTCTTCTTATGTTAACCCATCAGTGCTCCAGTGACTTCAGCCCAGACTGAATCACCATTAAAATGGCAACGACACCGACGTTCGCCCGGTGATTAATCTAGAAGTCGAAATAGAAGTGTCATCGTTCCAAATGAAATATGCTGACATGACACACACATACAGACAGTAGCACCATCTGACTGTCAGCCATTCTTATCATCATTCACTAATCCCTCAGCTTATTTACAATGAGCTGACTTTTTGACTGGAGACCCATAAACCACAGGGATGCGATCAAGCTTTATAGAAGGGCACAGACACTGCAATACGCAGACATAATTTTCCTCGCACCAAACACAGAAATGGAAAATTCTAACAAGAGACGCACATTAACACTGCAAATGTCTCTGTGATCATTCCAAGCCCACATCATTTTCACTGCCTTATATTCATTTATTTTGTCTTATATGTGCAAAGTTCTTCAGTTAACATTACTCATGAATATTTGAAAATCTCTCTCTTTTTCCAACTTTTATGAGAGTCTCCAGAAACTCCTCTAAAAGTGCAGCCACTCAGAGCAGCTCCTCTTCTCCGTGACCTGCCGCACAGCACCTCCATCTCCTTTTATTAGAACATGATCAGAAATTTTTCAGGTCTCAAAAGACTTCACTGCCAGCAGCAGAAAAATATGATCTGGGCCCTGTTTTAAGATGTCAGCTTGTACACGGAGCATTTGGGGGGGGGGAAGAGTGGCACCAAAGGTGGCCATACAAGCAAATCATTAAGTTGAAACTAATTAGCAGTGAGAGTAATCTTTTTATTTTGAGTATTTCAAACTAAATGAAGTTACTATCCAACAAAATAGGTCCCTGGAGCAATTTAAAACACAGCTGAACATCTTAAATAGTCACTTGAGGAATATTTTGGCAAGAAGTCTTTAATCGGTTGCTCTTGAGCTCGTATATAAACTTCTACGGTGTTTATTCCGTTATGCAATCGGAAACAAAGAAACAAAGTCTTCACATGATTACATTAGATAAGATCTAAAGTCTAAGCTTGGTTATTCATGTGGCCAGCAGTTTAACTACACACCATAAAGTTCAAGTGTACTGCCATGATACAGAAATCAAGACTAAATTAAACGTTTTCACTCTACTGCCAGTTTCCTAGCCTTAAATATTATCAGTGAGTGAGCAGTGACTGAAATTGCAGCTTTTACAAGTCAAATTTAAATGTCATATTTCATCGCAAGCTTTAAAACCAACTTTGACGTCTAATAAATTTGGAATGCATGTTTTATACGTTCAACGATAAACTGATTTATTTTATTTTTTTTAACAAAAACTCATGTATTTGCCTCAAGGTCTGGCTAAATCCAACCAAGTGTTTTTCCACTTCTTGTGTATAGACCAGAACTGTCACTGGACTGTTAGCCATGGCGGTAAGGAAGCCTCTTATGAAAGTGCCGGGTACAGTCACAATCAACAGATGGCGAGCACTGCCTCTTCCCTCCCCCCGGGGCAACAGTAAAATTGAGCTTGTGAAATCTGTCACAATCCATGGTGGTAAATGTCTCGCAGTTCCTGCAAATGCTAATGAAGCTCATGTGAGGTCCAAAACCAAGCAGGGGTGGGCAGGGAGAAATGGAGCCCGATTTAAAAATGACAGTGTGTGACAAACTCATTCTTCTAGAGGGCAGAGAGTTTTCTACGGCCTGCAGACAGACGGGCACAAATGAGCGCAGCTGAAAGTTGCCAGTGACATCCAGGTCACTATTGTGTCCGTTTTCTTTGAGATTCACCCCCCAACATGTTCCATCAAAGGCCTGGATAAACCTGCCATTACAGGCAAACACTAGACTTCATTAGATGGCAGGATGGTGACAGAGTTAAGTATATTGCCCTCCTATTGAGTGATATGAATTTAAACAAGTATGGATGCACATTAATGAACACTCAGACCATCACTCAGCTGGATTGAACTTGGAAAAGAAAAATCACCCTTCAAAAAGAGCACTGACGGGACTTTTTTTGTTTTTTAAAAATACTAAACATATCTAGATTTCCCTCTGCTTCACATGCCCACACTGAACTTTTTTATAATTAGCTCAATGTTTAAGCTACTTTTTCAAAAGTATCAGATCAATGAGAACCCCTCCAAGCGAAAATAACAAAAAGAAAAGCCGAGGGTGTGCACTGAAGTGCAGATGAATGATTGGGTAAATATGTTAATGTACAAAATATAAGTGAAGCCTCATTTATAATAAAACAAAAAAAAAAAACAAAGTTAAACAAGTTTATAGATTTTTGC
>VOQK01042842.1:24269-35799 GCA_015052645.1 Benitochromis conjunctus | reverse complement strand
ATAATTATCACCATACCAGCATTTCCAAGGGCGGATAGTCTATCAATAAGAAATTTTTAAGAAAAATATTGGATTCTACTACTTCTAAAAACATATGTGTTTTTTGTGAGCATCATTAGTTTTACTTCAACAGATAAATAAAAAAGAAAAAGTTGCTTTAAGTTGCTTAAGGAAGAATTGATTTCCAAGAGAGCGACCAGCTTCACCTGAAAGCTGCCCTAAATTGTGAGCCACGGCTTCTATAAATGATATTGTTTCAGCAACAGGGGATTGGGCCACCCAGGCCTTTGACTTTTGCCTGATTCACATTTTACCAGCTCCTCCAAAGAGTAAACGGGAGATTGAACATGGATTAATGTGGTGTCTGCAGTGATACAGATGCTGTGCCAGTCTGTTGTGGTAAAGAGAGAGATGAGTGAGAAAGCAAGCAATCAAACCTATCAATTTACCAGTCAGTCTACATTCCTGCCTTTCACATATCGTTGCAGTTTTGGGGTAATGATGAAAAGAATGAAATTGTGGATGCAAGCAGCGGAAAAGAGCTTCCTGAAAAGGATGTCTGGACTCTCCCTTAGAGATAGATAGGAAATTGGGGAGGTGGTCAGAGTAGAGCAGCTTCTCCACCATATGGAAAGGAGCCAGTTGTGGTGGTATAGACATTTCACTAGGATGTGTCCTGGGTATCTCCAAGTTGAGGTGTGAAGTGAGTATGTCCTACCAGGAAGAGACTGGCAGTCCCAGGACCCACTCAAGAGATTACATCTCTTGGCTATCTGAAATGCCTAGGCCTTTCTTCAGAAAAGCTGGAGGAGGTGGCGCAGGGAGCTCTCTGGATGTTGTGGGACTGTTGTGGCTGACATGCCTCAGCAACACTGTATCAAGATTGAAGGCAGTACCCCTGGATTGGCAGATTAGGGATGTGGTTCCATTCTTCAAGAATTGGAATGGAGATTGGACACAATTTTCTATGATCAACTAGGGTGATTATATTTCTCATAATTCAAGGAAGGTCTATGTCAAGATACTGGAGAGAGAGAGTGCCCCTTTTAGTCAAAACTCACATTCTGGAACAATGGTGTGGTTTTCATCCAGGTTCTAATGTGCTGGACCAGCAAATGATCCCTTTAAGGATACCCAAGGGTCTGTGGGAGTTTGCCATCCAATTTACTACTCTATTGTAGTCTATCTGCAATAGTTTATGCATAAAGCTGTTAAGCACAAACAGGACAATAAATGACAGGGAGAAAATACTGAACCTTGAGGAAAAACTGTCTTAAGTTAGTAAAGACCTTAACTGACAATGACTGAATGAGACAGACCATAATAAGAAAACATGGCTGACGTTACTCAGGAAGTACAAGGCAACTTTTCTATCAAACACAGAGGTAGCATGCGGTCAAAATGTGCCCGCTAGCCTACATTAAAAATACCAATTGAGGAAATTATTTCCATAATGTCAACTGCACTTGTACTGAACCTCCATTTAAGAGACGTATCAACTGCAAGTCTTCTAAACTCACCATTGCACATGTTTCATGAAGAGACATATGGCATGCTGAGACAGAAATCCTCTTGATTGCTAATTTTCCTAGGTAAGTCTAGTTTTAGACTCAACTTGTTTCAGTGGAGATAAATTAAAGGTTTCCGTTCAGTCTGGGACTGGGCTTAATCCCTGACTGGGAAATTGGTTGGATATCCTATTAAAAATAAATTTAAATTAACTAATCTCCTTCCTTGATGCATCTGTTGTTTGTTTTTTTTATGAATCACTAAAATTAATGAAATGTGCAAAATTTATTTGCACTTCAGCTGGGTTTCATTCCTACGTTAACCAAGTTCAACTGGAGTCATAAGCTGAGATTGCAGTAGAAAAGTCACTGCTGTCCAAAATCCATACAAATTACTTGTAGGGAAGCCCCGGTATCCATGCAAAGCTGCAGTATTGTACCAATGAATTGGCTTACTTTGTTGCTCTGGTGTTTATTGTGAGGAGTTTAGTTTTACAATTCCTGTGGGATTTTGTTTAGATGTACCTTCTTGTCATCTAAAAAGGGGAAAACTGTGGCCACTATGCACTATTAAGAGATGCAGCAAATGTCAGTGAAGTGTGTTGTTTTTTTAAAAAAGCGATGATGTGCTGACTGGTGTCTGGAACAGTTTATGGTGGTGATGGCATGCAGTGTAGCACTTTGATTTGTGCATGCAATATTAAACACATTCTTGGCTCCCAGGTTTTGATCCCAGACAGGGGATGTTGTCATCACTACCTCGTTTTCTTGCCAATATCTTCCAATTTCTGCCTTGTGATCATGTTGGAAACAGGGTGAGATAGGCTGTATTTTTACCCATTTACTGGGAATATGCTGTTGGTGAGATTGTAAATACATCTATGTCTTTGTGTGCATGTATGTGCATCTATTTACAGACTTGTGGCTTATATGATTTGGGTGTGTGCGCGTGTATGTGCTTCTAATCTCCACTTATGTGCCTTTCTAAGTATGTGTGCGCCTGTCTTATTGAACATGGTGATGGGTACAGAGTGAAGTGTCTGGGAGGATGAAACAGGAGAACGAAGAGGATTGATTTTGAGCTTTAAATAAACACACTCTCCTTTCCTCCAGCTGTGTCCACCAGACATATATCTGCCCCACATGCCACTCAACTCACCTCCACTCATGCACCACCACAGACAGAAAGTGTGTGTGCAGCAGTCAGTTGATCCAGCAATGGCTTAGAGAAACGTTAGCCAAAGTAAAATATTGCTTTCTCTCTGCTTTTCTTTAAAGTTTGCAGCTGGCTGCAGCCATCGAATTAATAATTTGTGCTGACAAATTGCAGCATTCCCTCTGCAAAGTGGCTCATTTGTCCTCTTAAAGGATAAAGCAGCAGTGAAAAATGCCCCATGTGAGTTTTCCTTTTGGTATGGAAGAATGGTTCGCCCTGTCTCTTGGTAGCTCTCTGCATGACAAACTTTGTGAGAGGCTGTGTGAGAGAATATACGTGGGATAGGCTACTATGTGAGAACACACACATGCGTCATCTCCTGTCTACACACAAAGCATTGTTCAGTTTGATATGATAAAGATGATGCAGTGGAAAACACTGAAAAATTGATATTTTTAAGTTTTTCTTTTTACATTTTATACTCAAAGACTTTTACATGTAAATGATTACTTGTTGCATTGAAGCCCTTGTGGCTTTCTTAAAGGTGACTTTCCTCACCTTTAAGAAAGTCACATAAGCTTTCAGATCTTCCATGGTTGAGCCACTAATGAGTAAAGCATAACATAAATAGGAAGTGCTTGAAGTTGTTGGTCTGAATGTTATTTCCTCCTAAAATGACATCTAATTTACTGGACATTCACTAGAAGTTGCAGGCTTAATCAGCTGCCACTAACATCGAACAGCTGCACTGTTTCTGTTGAACTGTGTTGGCCTTAAAGAAGTGAGGTAGGAAGGTATCATTTTAAAATCTAATCTATTCAGTTTATGAATTTTGGATGGAATCAATTCAAGAACATGGCTGAAGACAAGTCAGCCATGTTATTATGAATGATCCACAGCCTGGCAATGACGTGCGTGATAGATATTGTTGCTCTTTGAATCCAGGTTGCTTGAACTCACTATTTGAATTCTTCCATCATCGGATGAAGAGGTCATCCATATGATTACAGGACATGCAGCTGATCACCACTAACATAAGTTTTAGGACCCTGCTGGAGATAGAGAAACTCTTTCCAACGTCATACCACAGTCACAGCACTGATTTTAAGTTTCTTATTATTAAAACTTTAAGATTTGGATTTATTATTTTTTTCCCCATTGCTATAACGCAATCATTTCCTAATTATAAGGACAAATAAACTACTACTGCTTGTTCCGCCTTCTCACCTTCATAGGCGTTGTAAAGAGCAAAGATTGTAAAAAGCAATTTCAGTACCTCATGCAGTGATTAACGTTTCCCAGTGCTTCTGTTCCCAGGAAGCCCTGTTCTTACCTCTTTTGCACTGTGTCCTCTTCTACTATGTCAAAATGACAGACCCTTGAACATGAATTCAAATTTGGATAAGAAGAAGGAGTTGGAGGAAGCCAAATTGAATGGGGTTGGTGGTACATTTAGTTCGGGACTCGGTTTGGGGTCGTTACTAAGAAAAGTAATTGATTACAAATTATTTGTTGCTTCTCTTAAAAGTAATGCATTACATTACACATATGATCTTTCTTTTAGTTTTTACATGTAAACTGTCACAAAGTGGCTGTTTGCAGGCAGGAAAAGGACCCAAAGGTAGACTCCCGGAAACAGGACGTAAACTCAAAAAACCAGCTTTATCCACTGAATGGCAATACAAAACAATATAAAACTAAACTGGGAAATACTAATGATTACACACAAGGGGAAACACAGGGAGAGTCACACAGCTATGAGGGAGGATGCGACAAAGGACTGAGGGGGACGCTGACCTAAATACACAGAGGGATAACAAGGAGGTGAGAACACACGAGCAACACAGCTGACACGAATCAACATAATGAGACAGGGGAAGCTAGACTGAGCAGAATGAACATGGAAACACTGGACCTTCACAATAAAACAGGAAACATGATGCTGGAGTGGAGGAGAGGCTGCCGAGAGGGAGCGAAGGAACACGAGGGAGAGAGAAGGCAGACATGATGTGTTGGGGAAACATGGATTAAAACACAAGGAGGGGAAACAAGGCACAAGGACTCACACCACAGTATAAACACAGATACCCAGGGGAGGACACAGAGGGCAAAGTCACAAGGGGAAATCTACTAAACAATGCTGAACAGAACAACCCAGGTATTATAGAATAATCCTCAACATAACCAAGCCACATAACCAATTATGTTATGATGGCTTTACATAATACAAAAAATGACAAAAACACTGTGTCACGCTGTGTCAAAATGACCCTGGACCATGGCATACACACAAAGCAAGCAAAGATGAAAACTAGCTCAAAGAAACTTTAAATTGATCGCCATACCAATTCTGCTTTGGAAACATGCAAAGCAGAATCAGGGGGGCTATCATTGGGGGGATAACAGGAGGGGAGAAGCTGCAGAGAGGTGTGTAAGACTGCAACTCTGCTTCCTGGTCCCAACTCTGGATAGTCTTTTTTGGGGGGTTTAATAAATTTGGCCAGATTTCTAGAAAAAAGAGTTGCTTCATCCAAAGTGGGGATGGATGCCGTCTCTCCTAACAAGACCAGGGTTCCTCCACAAAGTTTCCCAATTATCTATAAAGCCAACATCGTTTTCTGGACACCACTCAGACAGCCAGCAATTTAAGGAGAACATGCGGCTAAACATGTCACTCCTGGTGCGATTGGGGAGGGGACCAGAGAAAACTACAGCGTCTGACAGAGTTTGATCCCCGGCAGGTGTGTCGCCAAGTGGGGAAAAATGGTTAGACACATGAACAGGTTGGTGGTGTACCTGGGGCCTCTGTTTAAGACTATGCTTCCTCTTCACCGTCACCCAGCCATCAGCTGGATCTCTGGATCCCAGCTCTTGTGTGTCCTCAAAGATGGTCAAACACACAAATATTTATCAGTGCATCAGAAAGGCAAAGAAGAAATGAATCTTAGATAGCTAAGAAAGACACAAAAGCATGGTCCTAGCTCTTTCTGTCAATTTATCTATAAACAGGTCTTGGATGAGAAGAGTACACCAAAAGTTAGGAGCTTCCATACTCATATGAATGCTCGACTCTTCACTCCTCTCCTCCCATATGTCAGGACAATATTTGCAAGTTATCTGGCCTTTTCGTTTTTCCATGGCTAAATATCTGATCTGGTGCAGCCAGCATATCTATTAATGGTCTGCTGGTGGCTCTGCCTCCCCCTCCCTTGATTCAGAGATTACTATTTAGCTGCATTGCAACTCTGCTTTTGCTTTCCTGACAGGAAGCACTACAACAGCTCTGCAACACATTCCTGTTATCTCCAAATTACAGTATGCTTCCCCTCCTGTCGCCTCACCTTAGGCCTTTCACTGTTTACAGTAAAACAAATTTACTCGTTCATTTTCGTTCCCAAGGATGATAAACATGTTTTAAAATGCAACAATTCTGTTATTTCTTGATAGCTTTTTTTTGTCTCTGTTGCCCATGCTCCCTAACAAAAATGAGTAAATGAAATTCCCAACCAAAGAGATGTTTTCTGTTACTTCTCCTGGGTAGTCGTGCATTGAAAATTCGAAAACCAAGTCAAAAATGGCTGTAAACAGAAAAAAAGTTTAGAGAAAAAAATGTCAGAGACAATTCCATGGTTTTATCTTTTTAGATAAGCTTTGTTTATAATAAGCTCTCTCTCCAGCCTTGGACTGTCTCACTGTTGGGAAGATTTTATTTTTCCCAGCCCTGTGGTAAATAAAAGTGCTCTTGCAATCTTTCTGTTATGTGAGATATTTGCTCTCTAGTGACCATTTAGTGGCAGCCATCTGTGAGACAATATGCAACAAAGCTTATTTAAGGCCCACACAAGAGTTCAGCTGCCCACCCACTGATCTATCGTGATCACTATCCTTCTACTATCATTCTTCTTATCACACTACTGCCACCATCGCTATGCTAGCTGTGATAAGCATCGTGATAGTACATGAAGGTACTGAGGGGACCAGCACCTTGATTCCTATTTAACTGCTGTTGAGCTCTTCACCAGGGGGTGCACACTTTGGTGATGAATACTATCTACCAGATATCACAGTATATTACCTGCTAATGCCAGTCATTAGCTCATAACCTAAAAGAAAAAAAAAGATATAGTAAAAATTCTCTATTTTTTCTCACTGGCTCACTCTAAAAGTAATGCTCAACCACTGCTTTATGGACAAACCACTTAAACCTGTCACTTTTTTCCCAAAATAGAAGTCTAAATGTCTAAACGGGCATTAGACAAAAACAAAACAAACTGCACATCAGTAACTTCAGTAACTACTTGCAGCACTTTATTAGGGGAACTATGTGCAAATAAGAACATTATATACAAGAAATCTCCCTCACTGCTGGTGCTCTCTCTTTAATGTTCTAGGTTTCTTTTCAAATATTCGGACTTTTTTCAGCTTTATTGGACGGAGCAGTGAAGCGTGACAAGAAAGCGAGGGAGACAGAGAGAGAAAGGGAAAAACATGCAGCCTTACCTTACATAAAACAGGATAAGACAGCTTGCTGCGTATAGGTAAATACAATGATTGAATATTGACTACTGAATTAATAGTCTGTATTCATTTTGATATATTAAAATATACAGCATCTTTAATTGTTGTTCTTTTGTGTATTTTGCTGTACTTTATTGAATTTACAGCTCATCCCTCTCACAGCAGCCCTTGGCAAAGAGGACATGGAGCAGTCGGAAAGGAGTGTGTCACTACATATGATACTCCCATATATAGAGCTATAATGTGCTGGGTTTTAGACCTAAAAAGGAAAATGGTGGGCATGGTGGGAGGGAGCTCCTGAGGCAGCGGCTGTAGTAACAGAAGCTTTCTATAATGTTTCTTGTTCCTTCTTTTCTATTATTTTTTCTTCCTTTTGGCATATTCTCTCTTTTTTGCCCCAAAACAGCAGAAATGCAAGCAAAGCACATTCTGAACTTTACAAGTGTTACAATGACAAAGAAACTGAACCCTCATGCAAAATAAATTTCTTCATGAATATGTCTGAAAGGAACGGTTAGTGGAAAGTCTTATAGGAAGTGTATTTATTTGTCTTCTTAGTGTCAGCAGGGAACTCTGCTGGTAGTAGTTGTTGCCCTGTCTAGCTTTCTTCTTTCTTACAGTTTGTTTTGCCAGTCATTGCATATTAATGCACTATTTAAATGGTGAGTGCTAAAGGAACTTTATTATACATACTACGACTACTGAGTACGTTTGTGCACTTTTTGGTAACAGGGAGTCATTTTTGTTTTCTATTTTTTTATCTGCATTTGTATGACCAGTGTTCAATGATAATTTCAGTGAGGGAATTAAAAGCAATGTAGTCACATTTAATAATGTAGTCATTTAAATTCTGAAGAACTTGACTGAGCTGTTACCCAACACACAGAGAGCAGCTTTGTTTGTAACCTCACATACTCCATATACTGTATTTTTCTTTAAAAAATATTATGGCAGTGAAAACTGCTTTCTGTTGTGGGTGACTATGCTGAAAGATAACGGACAGTTTCTTGTGTCTTCTCACCTCTGGCAGGTATTTGGATAAAACCCACTCGGACGTCCAGGATGAGGGAGAAGAGGGCTGACTTTGTGGCAGGATGCCTGGGTGGAAGAGTCATCATAGCTGGTGGTCTAGGTCAGCAGCTCTGATCTATTTGATCCTTTTTTCCTCACTTCTGTCAATCAAGTATAGCACTGTGCCTCATTTCAAGAAGGAGAAGCAGAACAATGGGCAAACAAACGTTATTGATTTTATAAAGCACAAAATCTTTATTACAAAGTGTTTCACAAGAGCAACATCCATCCATCGTTGTCCGCTTATCCTTACCAGGGTTGCTGGAGGTCTAGCCCAGCTACCATAGGGCAAGAGGTCGGGTACACCCTGGACAGGTCGCCACTCTGTCCCAGGAAGAACAACACAATAAAGCAAAAATCTAACAAATCACAAATTTAAGAGATAAAAAGACAAACATCACTGAATGGATTTCAGGGGTTTTAATGTACTGTAGCTACCATACAGACATAGTACCACAATGATCTATTGTAGTGCAAAGCATACATCACAGACATTAGGCCAGAGGAAGCTGACAGAACAGGCAGGGGGCCCAGTTGTGATAGATGACTACCACTGGTGGGATTCAGGTCTCTGCAAGTGGATTCTATGCACTATTTGCTCCAAGAAAGTTGTGGTGAAAGCAGGTAACTCATCAAAGCACAAATACCATTGTGTGTGTACCTCGAGCACAACATCTGAGTGATGCTGTACTTTCAGGTAAACAACATCAGAATGTTGAGCACAATGGGGACACAGTCATCCTTCAGTGCTTTTTATTAAAGCTGGCCAAACTCTTTAAAGCTGGCATTGAATTGTTTTGTACTTGTAGGCTAATAATTTAGAAAGATTAAATCATTCAGCCTTTTTTATTTCTTGTTAAATTGTAGGTACACCAAAAAACGAGACAAGCACACTCAGAGACTCAGACAAAGACACGTGAGCTTGACACTAGGACAGGGGATAACAGAAATGGAAACACACGACAGACCTGGGAGACACAACACACTGGACACGAAAAGGGAAACAGACATGAAAGCAAGCAACAGCCAAACTAAAACATAAGAACCACACACATGACTGGGCCAAGAGTCAGAGTGAGACACCAAACTTTGACCAACGTAAACAGACATGACTGACTACACACTGAGGACGCTGAGGAGGACACACAAAGGAAAGACTAAGAGACTGGATGTGAAAGGGAACTAAATTAAACAAGAGCGAAGAACTAGAAATTTTACAAAACTCTTAAACTGAAGAGCAGAATTTCAATATTCCACAAAAATGAACAACAAGCTCAAAAACCTGCGTCAAAGACCGAGGGTCATGACAGTAGGTCTATTTTTCTAACATATTCAGAGAAATTTCCCACTCTGCATAATAAATTCTCACTGTTTAAGGTTTTTAAGTTAAATGTTTGACACTGCAAATATTACACATATTAGTGAACAGAAATCTCTATTGCAGTTCTTTCTTTCTTTCTACATTTATTATAATGTATTAATTATTATATATTAATGTATTTATATTGCAAATCAAAAGCATTCACTTTCTGTTAACAGATCCATCACATACTAATATAGTAAACCTCCTGGTGGGATGGTATTAAAGAAAACAATATGTAAAAGGTGAAGAACATAAAGTGTCTTACTTGGGATCAGCAGGAAACCTACACAATAGCAACATCATGACTCCAAACCCCCCTGAACGCCTTAACCTATGAAATTACTGTGTTTACATGGTGTGTGGTGTGATTGGCCTGTTCACCACTGTCGATTCCTTCTGTGCATTTACACCTACTTTTTCCCTGCATTTCTTGAATAACAATTATCAATATAAATAAAAGGAATAATAATGTATGTGAGGGAATTGAAAAAAATAGAGGGACAAATATATTTCCCCCTGATAATAACTGACAGCAGCAAAGAGTTTAGAGCCAGAAGGCTCTTCGTATAAAACACCTGGACATAACCTCAAGGTAATTAATACATAATGCACTATGACAAACACAAATGCATGTCGGCCACTTGCTTAGATTAGGTCAGGCTCTATAAAGATTCTCCACAGACGTGTAAATCAGGCCTTAGTGTCAAGTGAACAAGTAGAGTCAAACCATGCCAGCAAAGTACATCTGTGGTCCAGGTACGAGCACATAATTGTCTCAGTATCTGGAACCCTTGAAATGTCACCATGTAGAGCCAGACCTTGGCTTGACTAATTGTTGTTATTTGTTTATTAAAGAGACCATCTGATGATAAAAGGCCTCAACATTTACACTGAACTTGTCAGAGCAGACCATAAACATCACAGCTCTCATTTCTCACTAAGGCCACACACAGGCTCGTACACAAGCAAATTAATTTTCCATTTTCTCCCTGACTGAGCTGCATTTGTTAAAGTAAATATAGTGTGAAGTGAAATTGAGCAATGCTACAAATTAATCACAGGTCAGCTTTTTCCTCAGTGGCACGCTTGTTAAATAGATATTGACCCTCTTTTCTTTTGCACTTGCATGCATCTGCAAAAACAACCACAGCCATATCCACAAAGCTGTATCAACACGCACAAACTGATGTAAAGCCCAGAGTTATAGAATGAAATCTGTTGATGCATTCAAAAGCTGTTTGTTCTTGCATTGTGTGAATACAAAGCAGCAACACACAGCAGGAAGTTACAGGAAAAGAAAACGTATTTTTTTCATTACTATATAATCAGCACAGCTCAGCTCCATCATGTTTAGTCTCATCATTAATGTCCAAGAGAAAACATCTGACCAGAGAAGCACACATCTGCTGTGTGAGGAGAAATAAAAAGCTTGGGGAGAATAACACAATCCTTCTCAGCACCCTCCTCTGCATGCTAACGATTGCATTAACACTGTCTCATATAAATTGGTCACATAAAGCTACACCACCAGTCATGTAAAGGATTAGATGTTTTAAAACTGGACACTCTAACACACTCTCTAGGCCTAAAACACATTAGCAGTTTCTTTTTTGGCCCAAATCCAGAGTGACAGTCAATGATGTGTCCTGACAGCTGTGTGTGTGTGGGTGGGTGTGTGTGTGCGTGTGCGTGCGTGCGTGCGTGCGTGTGTGTGTGTGTGGGTGTGTGTGAGACCATGTGGGAAAGAAAGGGAAGTGCCAATCTTGTCCTGCTGAGCGAGACAGTTAGGAAATTCAACAGCCAACGGAGAAAGAAAGGGAAAAGAGGATTGAGTTGGATAAAAGAATGAAATGATTGTGAGCGAGGGGAAAGAGGTAGACGTGTTGTATTTTCTTCTGTGGTAATGTCAGCTGT